>JADDOH010023103.1:0-23712 GCA_016648135.1 Agrypnia vestita | reverse complement strand
TTTCCTAATCATTGTAAAAATGCCAAAGTTATACCCATATTTAAAGGAGGAGATAATTTAGAAATTAACAACTATAGACCAATTAGCCTTCTCAATACCTTATCCAAAATAATAGAGAAATTAGCCAAGATAAGATTGATGAATTATGTACATAAATATGAAATTCTCTCAGAAAATCAATTTGGCTTCAGAGAGAACTTAAGTACAAGTGACGCGACATTAAAAGTTGTAAACACAGTTGTAGAAACATTGGATGCGGGTCGTAAGACATTGGCAGTTTTTTTAGATGTGTCCAAGGCCTTTGATACTGTATCCCATGGTATACTCCTTAAAAAGCTCGGTTCACTGGGTATTTTAAATAAGACACTAAACTGGTTTAGAACATACCTTAAAAATAGAACGCAAATAGTAACAATAAAGGAACATGTTAGTTCAAACAATACAGTTTTATATGGTGTACCACAGGGTAGTGTACTGGGACCTATTTTATTCTTATTATATATTAATGACTTATGTAAAGTAAAATTTTCTGGTATTTCTGTGGCATTTGCAGATGACACAGTCTTGGTATTTAGTGGTGATACTTGGGAAGAAACCTATGCTAAAAGCAATGAAGGTTTATTGACTGTAAAAAGATGGCTTGATAATAATCTTCTTACACTTAATTCTCAAAAAACCAAATATATTACTTTCAGTATTTCCTCTTAAAACCAACCTTCATTAGACCATGATCTGACATTACATACCTGTGTACAGGAATGCAATTGTCAATCTTTGGAAAGAGTAGACAACATCAAGTACCTTGGAATAATTATTGATAAACACCTGAAGTGGAACAACCATATTACTATGTTAACAAATAAAATTAGAAAACTTACATATATTTTCAAGGAATTACGGAACATACTGGACAAAGACACTTTAAAAACTGTATATTATGCTATTGTACAATCATTACTAACCTATAATATTATTTGCTGGGGAAACTGCTATAAGACCACCCTAGAGTCTTTACATAATGCACAAAAATTAATCTTAATAATCATGTTTAAAAAAAGTTTTTTATACTCCTCACAACTTTTATTCAGCGAAAATAAAATAATGACTGTCAGCCAGCTTGCCATTATTCAAACTCTGTGCAAATTCTATAAAATCAAAATTATTATTAAACGAACCCAGCAAATGCACCATACTAGAATGTCCACTTCTTTAATGTATCAGCCAATAAGTGCCAAGACAGTGTTTGGACAAAGAAGTTTTTTTTACAAGGCTCCTTTGTTCTTCAATGCTCTTCCCGAAAATATTAGGAGTGCAAACACTCTGTCACTTTTTAAAAAAATGGTTAAGGGTGTTATGCAGACTGATGGAAGTGATATCCAAATGTCTTTGGTGTCCATTCTGTCATAGTCAGTGTGGACACCCTACTCTTAACTTTTTACACAACACTATTGGAGAAGACATTATTGTCACCTGCATTTGCACAAATACCCAACTGCCGAAAACAGGTCATAATTTATTGCTCATTAAACTTCATTTCTTATCACTATTTAATATACACAAACATTCATTTAATTCTCTTATATAGGTACATACCTAAATATACTTTTAACTGTGCTATTATATATACATTTTGTTACTATCCATGCATATGATTTTTATATATATTACTCTACTTTCACTATTGCTTTTGTATTTTACAGTATATTCTGTTCTTATTATCCACATTTTATATTTATATACTCAATTAATTAATTAATTAATTTTATAGTTATATAGTATTTTGTTGTATATCTTTATTATTTTTTGTTCTAACTATATTGTTCAGCTGCTCATCTCGGCACAGGTTCTTCCTAGTGAAATGAGCGGCTCCATCTCCTGTCATGTAACAAGATGAAGATAAATAAATAAATAAAATAAAATAAATAAAAAGAGCGCACATGATTGGAACCCTAAATGTACATAGATGCAGGAAAACAGCCACGCTACACCATTACAGATTCCTAGGAATTAAATATTGCAATAATCTACCATGGAATATTAGAACTATACAACATTATGTAAAGTTCAAAAAGTGCGTAAAATTATTGAACAATTGAGTGATGGGATTTGGGATATTAACCATTAACATTCCTATTTTTTAATATATATTTATATATATATATATATTATATATATATAATATAATATTTAATATATATATATAATCTAATTTCTTTACATGTATATATTATCATATTATTTAAAAAAAATTGCACATCACTAAGGAACAATGAAATTATTTTGTGGTTTAATAGTTTGTAAAGAACAATATATTTTTTAAATTTCAACAGATGGCCATGTGGCGTAAATAAATTATTATTTTAACCCGGCGTCATTGTGGCGGAAAAAGGTTACATCAACGTTGAGATGGGTCATTATGACCCTCTTACAATTTTATATAATATAAAATAATTAACTATTTTATTTAAATAATTCTTTTTTATTCTACAAACGTATCTTCATCTTAAGATAATGGCAACTAAAAAATATATCACTTATAAGTAAAATCATGTTTATTTGAATTCTTTATAGATATGTAAATACTTTTAATTGAATTACAAAAATTGATCTCTCTTCTAAATAATTTTTTAATTGAAACAATAAATCATTAAACAATTAAAAATCCTATTTAAATCGAATCTATTACAAAAGATCTTTGAAATAATAATCCAAAAAACATCAGACACTTTTTTATAATTTTACTTTTGGGTTTAGGTTTTCACTGCAGTTTTTGCAATAAGAGATCCCATGTTCAGGGCATTTAAACTTATGGCAAGTAGTGTTACATGTATGAGTTGTCTTCTTGTCTTTTTGGTAGGTACAATCTTGGAATCTTCTTCGAATACCAGTAAGCTTTGCAGGAGGTTCTCCAGTAAATTCCTTCATCCTTTTGCGCATTTCCCGTGGAAGATGATGATTTGATGAATCTTTGCGTAAAGAAATGGGTTCAATTAAAAGTGCCAGACACAATTTAAAAAAAAAGATTGTTATTTAATATTTATATCATCGTTGGTATTCCTTACAATGGCAGCATTTACTCCAGTCATATTGAGCATGGGGTACAAGTATCAAGGCCCATTTCTTTGAATCACGGTAAACACATATATGTTGAACAATGTTCATCGGCAACATCCACTCTCCCTTTTGTTGCATTTAAATAAATAATAATCTCAATCTTTTTTCTATCTCCAGTAGTTTCACCAATCTTACAGTAGCGACGCAAGCTTGAGAGAAGTAAAACAACTTTATTTTTCTTAATTATGCATATTTGAAAATGAACTTGTGGGGTACCGTGTCGGGATATCCCACTTTTGTATAATTTTTACAGAATGAAAAACAGCTGATGGAGAACAGAAAAGCACGGTAAGTTTTATATTGTTTATTAATTTATATTACAATACGTCAACCTCGTTAGATAATGGTACAGCTAAGGCCCGGTTGTTTCAAGTTCGATCAAAGTAAGCAGTCGATAAAAGCATAGATTTTTACGAAAACGGATCGTCTGATTGGTGGAGAACGTAAAATTTCAGTTTAAACTCTACGCTTACTTTGATCGAATTTGAAACAACCGGGCCTAATTGGGATAGGCCTGGGGTCGACAACTTGTAACTGTGTGTGTGTAACTGTGTGGTGTAGGAAATAGTCGAGGCGAAGATTGCGTTGGGCGCTGGAGATGGTGCTGGCGACTGATGCAAGTGACGTCTCGGAGTGAGGTCGCGGATGATGGTGGTACCGCCGGAAGCAGACGGTGTTCGCTGCTGGAGGTGGCGAGGACAGTGGAGCGATGAGGCGGACGATGATCCATAGATTGGAGACTGGAGGCGTAGCGAGGAATAAGATGAGCGGCGTAGGGATTGTAATTTGATGTCGTAGATAGGGCAGGCTGAAGAAGAAAGAAAAAGATGCGCTACGTAGCGAGATATGATACTGGTAGCAATCGTCGGATAGTGTGACCTCGTGGTTGAGGTGAGGAAGAAGAACTGCGTAGCGAGATGTGCTACAATAGCGGCCGGGCAGCGTGGCGTCTCGGTGACGGCCGGGAACGAATTGTCTTTTATATTTTAATTTTGCTTGCTAGACGTGTGCAAAAACCCGTGTTAGAAATCGCCTGTCAACATCTTTTATTTTCCTTTGTTGTCGTGGGAACGTGGTATCCGCGTGTAAATTTTCTAGTGTCGATCTTATCTGTAATATGAACACAGATGTCCATGCTTCCAACTGCGTGTGTTTTTTTCGCGCATCGAGTTTCCGTGGGAGATTCTAGCGAAAGTCAACGCTGGTCAAAAACGCGTGGGGAAACGGGTTGTTTAACTAACTATATTAAAAAGTTAATTCTTATAACTTTCTGAAGACTCTTCAAGCATGGTCACGATTCTTCGATTCTATCGCTCCTCTGGGTCATTTTTATATATTTATCTAATTAATAAAATAGTCTGAATAAGTAAAAATTCATAAAACTTCAAAATGATTTGTGGCACAAAACAGCAACGTAGCGGTTGAGCTGGGTCATAATTACCCGGTTGCAGGTTTACGCATGTGCTGCTCTACTCAAGAGAGGTGCACCAGTAGTGATGGGTCGTCGACGTATTTACCGTCGACGAAACGAGACCGTCCACGTCCGTCCATCGACGAGACGATCAACTAGTTGAATTCGTCAACTAGTTGATGCGTCAAATTCGTTACGCGGACATCGCGGACGTTCTATCTAAACATCGGGACGATGGTCAACTGTCTACGGTTCGACACGACGCTGATCGACAGCTCAACCGTTGGCTATTTTTATTACGTTATTTTTTAAAATTTAAAAGGAATATAGTTTCGGGGAAAGTCAATTTTATTATCCCTTTTCAGGTAGATTTAAGAAGTCGAGATCGATCGAATAAAATATTGATCTTAGAAAAATATCTAGCCGGCCTTTTCGACTGTTAATTACAGTCTGTCAAGAAAGTCTTGACAAATAATTGAGGGCGCTGCTATCGTTCACATGGTAACACTATTTAAAGATTGACTGTGTTAAAGTAAAACACTGTAAGCGAAAATTTTTTCGTAATTATTTTTTTGTTCCTTTAAAATGATTTTTTATCAACCTATAAGACACAAAAGTGTTACATACTTTACTTATTTTTACTTCCAGACATAAAAAACTTCCAGCAAATTATAAATATTAGAACATACACTAGTATGGCTGTCTGTATCCGACTGAGGTCATGTCATCTGGTGTGATTTTATATAATATAATTAAATGAAATAAATTGATTAAGGGAAAAATAAAAGAGATATAATTATTGTAATATAAAAGAATTTAATAAAAACATTAAGTTAAAAAAACACAGTATAGAAAAAATATTACTACTGCTCTATTCCATTAATACTGCTCTATTCGAAGAGCATTTTTTGTATGAAAATCCTATGCTGATTAAAATTTTTCGCAAAAGTTCATGGCTTCCTTCAAAATTTAAATCGCCCCGTACAACTTGCAACAAACTTCTCAAAGTGGGCACCTCTTTTTTTACTGTATAAAAAATGCACTTTTTGCCTTATGGCACAGATGTCAAAATCATCCAATTCTTTTTTGGTCGCTCTTTCCTGTGTTTACCCGGTGTTGTAAATTTGCCTCGGGTTGTATTTCCCTCCTTGACAATTCTTCTTACAGAACTCAGGATGTGCCTGAAAAAAAAAACATTGAAATTCATGAGCAACACATTAATTTATTTTTCTAGAATCAGTTTCAGAGTTACTCAGTTTAGCTACTTATCACACTGCCAATGAGCTGATGCTAATGTTCGGCAATATATTTTTGTATTTTAAGTATATTAAATAGATTAGATATGAAAAAAGGAGAAAATTGAAAAGTAATATTATGTCGTAGTAGTGATACGCTTCGTCTAACCTAAATGGCGCTTACCGTGTTTTGTTCCTTGACCGTCACTACAATCTGTCATCTGTCATTATTAGATACATTCGAAACAAATTAAATACCCTAGAATGTAGTCTAATAGACTTGTTATACATTTAAATGTTAAAATTAATCAAGAAAAAATAATTTAAAGTATAATGAACACAGTACTTACCAGTCATTTGAGATCTTCGCTCGAAAACATTATTGATGTCACATGATAGCTTTCCGGCTTCAGACTCCGCCAAACAATGCGTATACACACTAAAAATTATCCGCCTAGATCCACTACGAATTGTTTTACTCATATTATTGTTTTTAAAGTCTTTCAACGTTAAAAAATATTAAAAACAAAGAATCCACCATTTCTTAAATTAACCTCAACCCAAAACAACACAAGAAAATGACAAGAATGACGGAACTGCTAGTATTGCCAGTAAAATAATTTTTTGTTTCTCAGTTTACCCACGATCAAGACTTTATTGACAGTGATGTACCGGAATATGACGCGAACCAGGTTATTAATTTTGTCCTAGGGCAATACCGAAATCAAAGCGCCCATGTTTCGAAGATCACGCGCCATGTGGTCACAGCCCCGGCATGTTCGATCTTTTGTTCGAGGACGAAATATGTGACCTATTGTTCAAAAAAGTAACATTGCGACGGACGATCGCTCTTAGGATAGCCCGCCATAAAACATATGAAACAATGAATTAGAAAGTTAGGGTTGCCGAAGGCGTTGGGCATCGCCGAAGACATTAATAGTGCACGGCCTTTTGTTAGGATGGACAATACGTTCGCAACCTTTTGTTCTTAAGTAACATCTTGGAAGGGTAAAAACGGTAAACCTTTTCTTGCAGCGGGACGTATATCTCTAACCCCGATTAAACAATAGAAAGAACATCTTGGCCAAATGCGAACACATGGGACAACGGTTTAGAAAGCTGCGTTTGTTAGAGAAGTCGCCATTGTTTTGGGAAAGACATTTTTTAGAAAAACAAGGTAATAATTCCGAAAGTCGTCGCAGTAAACTTACTATTGTCCTCGACAGACAATAGAGATGTTTTAGAAAGCGCTGACATACCGATCTCCCACATGGCGACGCTATCCGCGAGATGTAGGATCGCATAAATCATATTATTAATATAAGGGCGCGAAGATCCCTCAACGCACGACCAGGCGGTCATTATCAATAAAGATAACAGGGGTCAATCAATTAAGAAGGTAGAGGCCGAATTAGAAATTGAGGCAAAGTGGTGAATCATAATATCAATGTAATATGTACCTAATTAATGAGCAACTGATATGTTTAATTTAAGTAAGGTAATGAGAGTTTAGATAACCCAGGCCACCTCTGCAGGTGGATGTTACTCGTTTTATATGTAGTTTCCTCATTTATTCTGTATTCTATTGTTAAGTATCGAAATGAACGGGACATTGCAATTTGAAATAATAACGAGATCATCCCGAATTAATCTAACTTGTAGCAAATAATAGAAAATGTATTGATCGTAACAAAAGGAAAAAATTTGATTGTATTATTGCCGACGATGTTTGATATTGATGTAATATATAATATATAACGTAATAGAATATTATCTCGTGAAAAGATGTAACACGGTTGAAGAGATATAAGATTCCGACTTTTTAGTTTTTGAAATCTGTCTGCAGAATGAATTTTAGCACACGGGGTTGTAACAAAATAGTTTAATTAATTGCAAATAAGTAAATGCCGTGTTGGAATAAACATTAATATTACTTTAGATCTAGGCTTTCATGTCTTATGTTTTCATGTATTACACCTAGTTGAATAATGTTAATTTGTGAGTTTTAATTATTTTTAAGAATAATGTTAATTTGTCATTAGTTATTTAAGCTCCCAATATTGTGTTTTTTTATACAAATTTGTAGGTTGTAGGTATATAACCTATCTGTAAACATGCAATTATTGTTTTGATTACTCGTTTAAGCAATATAATTTGTCGGTCTATTTTAAAATAGTGGTTTTAATCTAGTAATAATAAAGCTCAAAATAATTCTTGTTTGGAAAATTTTCAATTGTCTGCCTGGTGGAATGTGGCTTATATAATTTTTTTAGTGTTCTCTATTTTTATTCTTTTCTTATATTCTTATACCAGGGGTGGAAGAAAGCTGATTTGATAAGATAATGATTAGTATAATGAAAGTCCAAAAAAAAATGTTTTGCATTCAATCCAGCTTACATATTGAAGTAAGAATTTTCATTATTTAGGGGTAAATAATGTTACATTAATTAATTTACGCCAAGTTTTCTTAATTTTTCTTCTAGTAATAAGGTTTAACATAATTTCTTGAAAAAAAAGTGTCTATCGAATTTGATTATGTTAGTATATGTAAGCATTCCTTTCGGGAAAGTGGCGTTGATGCAAATTCACGTACTTTGTAATCCCAAAAGAAATTACAAAGATGTATACAGAACATTAACATTAGGGGACCCGCTTGAAGCATGTATCCCATGTAAATAAGTTTTTATGTTAATTGATTCACTAAGAAATGCCACGATGTCTGTATAATTTTAGCCCTTTGTTTTGTATCTCTATGTCACATATTGACAAGTATGTTTGGTCCAACTAAGAAGTACGATAGCTTGTTTTATTTAAGCTAAAATTAAAAATAAAACTAAGTATCAAGTACATGTTGTCATTGTTAAAGAAAAAAAATTAAAAAGAAAAATAAAGGAAGAGAATATGCGGAGTGGTAAATTTTAAATGCCGTCCGGTGTATCATATATAAAAGAAAAACAAATAATAATGATTTTGTGGAGGTATCGAAGATAATCAATGTAAAATGATAAGGGTTGACCTGTAATGTTGTAATGTTGTAATGTATAAATAACGTTAAATATTGGGAGGCCTACTGTAAGAATCAAACCGACGACTTAATGATAAGATTAATATTGTAATGCATACTCAAGGAATTTTACTGTGATCTAATGAAACCCTGCGTCAATCCCATGTAATTAGTCAATAATGGTAGAAATAACTGCTCGATAAAAATATGTCTGGCGTGTCGATTTAATTAAGTATGTATATGTAAGCAGTTTTATTTTTGGGTAATGTTGGGTAAAGTGTTGATGCGGATTTGTGTTTTCAATTTTCCGCCTTTGCCAATTTGTACTGTAGTATTTTCCTTAAGTTTAATTCATTTTGCAATGTGTTTTGGTGACGGGATAGGGATATGAACAGTGAACAAAGCGTTAGTGAAATAACAAAGTGTTTAGGCCTACATACCAGAAAAGCATCGAGATTAGCCGCAAACTGGGAGAACAATAGGGGGCGTAACATATGCGACGCCGGGTCCCGTAACCAGTAACGTCCATCGGGGCCTGGGATGGACCCAGAGGAAGCCCATGGACGACGAGGGTGGATCAAGAGCGGCCCGACCGGGAGACGGTCTACATCATCCGGACCAATAGGGAGCTGAGGGATGCCCCCTTTCCACCGTCGGTCACGCCTCAGGCCGGCGAGAAGAGAATATAAGGCGAAGCCAGCCGCCAAGAAGTCAGTCGAGTTGAGGAGTTGAAGTTGGAGTTAGGAGTTGAAGTTAGAAGCTGAAGGTGGAGAGACCAGGAACTCTAGCCTGACCCGTAAAATCGGTCCGGCCGATTACCCTGGTAACTCTCGAAGAAAGTAAGTCCGAACGGTAGCGACCACCGAATCGGCATCGCGACGCCAGAAACGACGTATCAGAAACCGCGACGAAACCGCGACGCACAGTATACCGCCGCGACGCCCAGCGACAAAAGAAGCGACGCCCCGCTGCCGACCGCCACGACGCCGACGTCAGAAGCCGCCGACGTAGCCTGCACAGTCAGAGGACGATGCCGACGCCAGAAGCCGCCGCCCACCACGAAGAAGACACCTGCCGAACTCTCCGAAACAGGTTACCCCGATCTAAAGACTTTTTCTCCGCCCACCTGGTTCTACCGAAGTGTTAATTTAATCTCGTCACCATCCATTTTAGCAGTAAGATCAGATTTTTTATGTGTTTTGTCTTTTTTTTTTCTTTGTTTATAATTTTGTCCTCTCCCTCTAAATTAGGGTTCATGTAATTTTTAAATTAGTAACCACTTTGCTGCGTCGTATGTAAGTTAGGATTAATGTTTCATGTAATTTAATTTGCTCCAGTGCCCAATATAGAGACTTGTAAAATTGTTTCGATTTTATTATTTTTATATCCCTTCACCCGCCTCGAGATATCAGTGTCCTAGTCAGTCACCTGACGTTTTGATTATACCTAGGGGAGGGCGTAACCGCCGGCTTACGTAGATCTGAGATCTCCCGGCCGGTTTACCACACCGTGATTTGATATCACCTCTGACCCTTCAGACATTACTACCCCCCCCGACTCCGGTATATCAAGTGGCGCTTCCAACGCGGGGCTCGTGCGTATAAAGCACGCCGGAAAAGGGTTTTCTAGCGGATCCCACCCTGAGATTTAGATTAAAGACACTGATATCAAGCGAGTGAAACGAGGGATAATAGAATCAAGCCAATCGGTTGGTACTTATACCTTAAAGTACCTGGCGCCCACAGACCTAAGTAACCGAGTCTAATAACTTACCCGGTCGGTACCATATGATAAACTCGTGTGTGACGAATCGTGCACCTAACCATGGGGTTCCGTAAAGAAATAAAATCGTGCGCGGAAAGGGAACAATTTCGCCAACCGCCACAAGTAGGGATATGTTACTATGTAATTTTCCTGCAGACGATTTTTGTCGCGATAAGGCTCGCGGCGCGAGTAGAACCGCGGATTTCACGAAGGGCGGATAGCGTTGTACAGTCGGCGAATCTTTTCGCGGTTTTGATATGTCCGGGGAGACAACCGGATACCAAAATATTATTTTATCGGGGCACCAAAATAAAGACATTGTAGTAAGAATAGATTTAAATTAAAGTACGGACGATTATAGCAGCAGTTCTTCTCCCGGAAACACTTTTAATTTTTTTCTCGTTTATATAAGTTAGAATTAAGTGGAGATATTAGAAATTAGTTAACACGTAAGAATAGAATATATTCCGATAGATTAACAAGATGACAGCGGCGTGCCGACAGTCAAACCATTTTGGTTTCGTCTCGGACAATGGGCGCCGGGAAAGGTTGTTTTATGATGCACTCGAGCTAGGAATAGTAAATAGCGGGTCAATGGCCCCAGGCGCCGATAATCCCCATAACACCCCATTGTTACTTAATTAGGAGGGGCCGACCGAGTACTTCAAAAATGTATATTTAGGTCGAGTTTACGGTCGCTGACGATAATGAGTTTAGTGTAGGTCCTAATGTGCCCACTCATTGAGTATTGTACGTGAATAATAATTGTAGTCGTAGTAAGAAAGGGAGATTCAGAGTACTTTTTTCTCTCTCGTTATCGTACACTTGAGAGAGTAGGTGCCACTTTCTATTTTACCGTTTTTTTTTATCCGTTGTTTAAGATTTACTATCGGACCGGAAGTGGGTTAAGTACCAAGCGATGCGTAGTTCGGAATTCGCGATAAATAGGATACGAGGTGGCCGAGGCGACGATGTAGGCATTATTTGTTTTTTTTAAATATTCATAATTCTCCTTGTCCAAAACCGGTCTCAGTGCGAGGCGCGTTAGTGCGGCGTGTGTTTCCTTGTATGTGTTGTGGCGCCGGAATATGCAGCGGGCGTAGAACAGAGTCCAGCAAGGCTAGAGCGCTGAATGCGGACGCAGGGATGACGAGGTAGGACGAAGCGAGACGAGCGTGAGACGACGGAGGACCCAGGCAGCGGTCACGAGCACGGTTCCATCATCGGCAGGGCGCCGATATGGATGCATAAGGGGGAGACGACGAAGGAAACCGCCGGAGCACAAGGGCGTGTTAGGCGAGGAAGGACCCGAAAGGGGGGTCGCGGGCGCGGACCCCATCGTCGGCAGGGCGCCGACATGGACCCGCCGGAGTGAAGTGAGAAAAAGAGCGAGGAGGGCTGCATAGGAAAACGCACACATACACACACGCACGCACGCAAGTAATAACCGGAAGGGAGATGAGTGACACCGGAAGCCAGAAGGCTGGAGATTTTTTTTCCGTTTTCCCTGTTCCCCAATATAGTTTGATAACCCCTAGGTCAGGAGTCAGTCCGAGATATTTTTTTTTGTTTTTGTCGCCTTGGCTCTTCGCGCGGAACGATAGGTTAGGTCGCGGGGCTAATGCTGAAGGGGGAGTGCTAGCGACCACCAAACGCACATCAGGTGGCCTAATAATAACCGGTTCGCGTCAACTCGGGGGGGTGCGTGTTGATGTACCGGAATATGACGCGAACCAGGTTATTAATTTTGTCCTAGGGCAATACCGAAATCAAAGCGCCCATGTTTCGAAGATCACGCGCCATGTGGTCACAGCCCCGGCATGTTCGATCTTTTGTTCGAGGACGAAATATGTGACCTATTGTTCAAAAAAATAACATTGCGACGGACGATCGCTCTTAGGATAGCCCGCCATAAAACATATGAAACAATGAATTAGAAAGTTAGGGTTGCCGAAGACATTAATAGTGCACGGCCTTTTGTTAGGATGGGCAATACGTTCGCAACCTTTTGTTCTTAAGTAACATCTTGGAAGGGTAAAAACGGTAAACCTTTTCTTGCAGCGGGACGTATATCTCTAACCCCGATTAAACAATAGAAAGAACATCTTGGCCAAATGCGAACACATGGGACAACGGTTTAGAAAGCTGCGTTTGTTAGAGAAGTCGCCATTGTTTTGGGAAAGACATTTTTTAGAAAAACAAGATAATAATTCCGAAAGTCGTCGCAGTAAACTTACTATTGTCCTCGACAGACAATAGAGATGTTTTAGAAAGCGCTGACATACCGATCTCCCACATGGCGACGCTATCCGCGAGATGTAGGATCGTATAAATCATATTATTAATATAAGGGCGCGAAGATCCCACAACGCACGACCAGGCGGTCATTATCAATAAAGATAACAGGGGTCAATCAATTAAGAAGGTAGAGGCCGAATTAGAAATTGAGGCAAAGTGGTGAATCATAATATCAATGTAATATGTACCTAATTAATGAGCAACTGATATGTTTAATTTAAGTAAGGTAATGAGAGTTTAGATAACCCAGGCCACCTCTGCAGGTGGATGTTACTCGTTTTATATGTAGTTTCCTCATTTATTCTGTATTCTATTGTTAAGTATCGAAATGAACGGGACATTGCAATTTGAAATAATAACGAGATCATCCCGAATTAATCTAACTTGTAGCAAATAATAGAAAATGTATTGATCGTAACAAAAGGAAAAAATTTGATTGTATTATTGCCGACGATGTTTGATATTGATGTAATATATAATATATAACGTAATAGAATATTATCTCGTGAAAAGATGTAACACGGTTGAAGAGATATAAGATTCCGACTTTTTAGTTTTTGAAATCTGTCTGCAGAATGAATTTTAGCACACGGGGTTGAAACAAAATAGTTTAATTAATTGCAAATAAGTAAATGCCGTGTTGGAATAAACATTAATATTACTTTAGATCGAGGCTTTCATGTCTTATGTTTTCATGTATTACACCTAGTTGAATAATGTTAATTTGTGAGTTTTAATTATTTTTAAGAATAATGTTAATTTGTCATTAGTTATTCAAGCTCCCAATATTGTGTTTTTTTTTTTATACAAATTTGTAGGTTGTAGGTATATAACCTATCTGTAAACATGCAATTATTGTTTTGATTACTCGTTTAAGCAATATAATTTGTCGGTCTATTTTAAAATAGTTGTTTTAATCTAGTAATAATAAAGCTCAAAATAATTCTTGTTTGGAAAATTTTCAATTGTCTGCCGGGTGGAATGTGGCTTATATAATTTTTTAGTGTTCTCTATTTTTATTCTTTTCCTATATTCTTATACCAGGGGTGGAAGAAAGCTGATTTGATAAGATAATGATTAGTATAATGAAAGTCCTAAAAAAACGTTTTGCATTCAATCCAGCTTACATATTGAAGTAAGAATTTTCATTATTTAGGTGTAAATAATGTTACATTAATTAATTTACGCCAAGTTTTCTTAATTGTTCTTCTAGTAATAAGGTTTAACATAATTTCTTGAAAAAAAAATGTTTATCGAATTTGATTATGTTAGTATATGTAAGCATTCCTTTCGGGAAAGTGGCGTTGATGCAAATTCATGTACTTTGTAATCCCAAAAGAAATTACAAAGATGTATACAGAACATTAACATTAGGGGACCCGCTTGAAGCATGTATCCCATGTAAATAAGTTTTTATGTTAATTGATTCACTAAGAAATGCCACGATGTCTGTATAATTTTAGCCCTTTGTTTTGTATCTCTATGTCACATATTGACAATTATGTTTGGTCCAACTAAGAAGTACGATAGCTTGTTTTATTTAAGCTAAAATTAAAAATAAAACTAAGTATCAAGTACATGTTGTCATTGTTAAAGAAAAAAAATTAAAAAGAAAAATAAAGGAAGAGAATATGCGGAGTGGTAAATTTTAAATGCCGTCCGGTGTATCATATATAAAAGAAAAACAAATAATAATGATTTTGTGGAGGTATCGAAGATAATCAATGTAAAATGATAAGGGTTGACCTGTAATGTTGTAATGTATAAATAACGTTAAATATTGGGAGGCCTACTGTAAGAATCAAACCGACGACTTAATGATAAGATTAATATTGTAATGCATACTCAAGGAATTTTACTGTGATCTAATGAAACCCTGCGTCAATCCCATGTAATTAGTCAATAATGGTAGAAATAACTGCTCGATAAAAATATGTCTGGCGTGTCGATTTAATTAAGTATGTATATGTAAGCAGTTTTATTTTTGGGTAATGTTGGGTAAAGTGTTGATGCGGATTTGTGTTTTCAATTTTCCGCCTTTGCCAATTTGTACTGTAGTATTTTCCTTAAGTTTAATTCATTTTGCAATGTGTTTTGGTGACGGGATAGGGATATGAACAGTGAACAAAGCGTTCGTGAAATAACAAAGTGTTTAGGCCTACATACCAGAAAAGCATCGAGATTAGCCGCAAACTGGGAGAACAATAGGGGGCGTAACATATGCGACGCCGGGTCCCGTAACCAGTAACGTCCATCGGGGCCTGGGATGGACCCAGAGGAAGCCAATGGACGACGAGGGTGGATCAAGAGCGGCCCGACCGGGAGACGGTCTACATCATCCGGACCAATAGGGAGCTAAGGGATGCCCCCTTTCCACCGTCGGTCACGCCTCAGGCCGGCGAGAAGAGAATATAAGGCGAAGCCAGCCGCCGAGAAACCGAGTTGAGTTGAGTTGAAGTTGGAGTTAGGAGTTGAAGTTAGAAGCTGAAGGTGGAGAGACCAGGAACTCTAGCCTGACCCGTAAAATCGGTCCGGCCGAATACCCTGGTAACTCTCGAAGAAAGTAAGTCCGAACGGTAGCGACCACCGAATCGGCATCGCGACGCCAGAAACGACGTATCAGAAACCGCGACGCACAGTGTACCGCCGCGACGCCCAGTGACAAAAGAAGCGACGTCTCGCTACCGACCGCCACGACGCCGACGTCAGAAGCCGCCGACGTAGCCTACACAGTCAGAGGACGACGCCGACGCCAGAAGCCGCCGCCCACCACGAAGCAGCACGAAGAAGACACTTGCCGAACTCTCCGAAACAGGTTACCCCGATCTAAAGACTTTTTCTCCGCCCACCTGTTTCTACCGAAGTGTTAATTTAATCTCGTCACCATACATTTTAGCAGTAAGATCAGATTTTTTATGTGTTTTGTCTTTTTTTCTTTCTTTGTTTATAATTTTGTCCTCTCCCTCTAAATTAGGGTTCATGTAATTTTTAAATTAGTAACCACTTTGCTGCGTCGTATGTAAGTTAAGATTAATGTTTCATGTAAATTAATTTGCTACAGTGCCCAATATAGAGACTTGTAAAATTGTTTCGATTTCATTATTTTTCTATCCCTTCACCCGCCTCGAGATATCAGTGTCCTAGTCAGTCACCCGACGTTTTGATTATACCTAGGGGAGGGCGTAACCGCCGGCTTACGTAGATCTGAGATCTCCCGGCCGGTTTACCACACCCTGATTTTATATCACCTCTGACACCTCAGACTTTACCACCCCCCCGACTCCGGTATATCATAGTCTATAAATTAATAAAAATGTAGACCAAACGGCGCGGCGCCTACAGCTTAGAACAGAGGAGATCAGAGAGGCCTATATTATTGTGTTATCTATAGCCGCTTATCCTTATTGCTATATATAAAAAAATCTATACGAGGACCATAGGACCATAGATAAGATAATATAATAACGAGGACCTACACCATAGATAACATAATAATATAGATAAGACACTTAAAGTTGTAAAATCATCTATGGATTTCCAGCAATTGAAAACCGCGCAGCGGCGGAAGGTTTTGGAACTAAACCAGGCCACGCCCCCTGCAAAATGGTGGGGGGGTTAGGCGGTAGGTATTGGTGCCAATTTTAAATTTTATTTATTATTAGGCTCTAATTAAAAGATGGTTAGCTCATTAAAAAAATATTTATTTCAAAAAAATTAACAATTATACAATACATGTTAAGAAAACTGAATATATAAAATATTACGAATTATTACAAAAATATATCAAGATAATTGGTAAACAGTTGGAAAAGTCAAAACTACACAAAACTTACATTTTAATGAAAAAAAATATTACAATGTTAGTAAATACATATGTATATGTATTTATTTATATAATAAGTCTTGTGGTCTTGACTTGAGATTATTTATTTTACAAATAAAGAATATTATTTAAGCATTGTGGTACAATGAAAAGTTTCAAAATTATAGCTTATATGACAAAAACATAGATGTCGCTATCATCATTTTTAATTATAAAAAAAAATAAAAAGGAAAAAACCTGAAATTCTTTTAATTTAATAATAAAAGCTTTACTTATTTAAAAGAGGATAATAATAATATTGTCCATCATCTTATTGCTCAGGCGTATATGACTAAAACGTGTATTTATTTAATAGAGTAGTAAATTGTTATACCTCATTAGTCTGTAGATTAAAAATTCAAAAGGAAATTATTCTAAAATTACACATAAAAGATACTTTGTAATGCATAAACATACCATAATTATAATATAATTAACAAACTGTCAATTAACATGATATTTATATTACATTATTGCGTTTTACCTTTATGCAGTTAGAAAATATTACTTATATGCGAAAGAAAACATTTAGACATGATATGTTTAAATATAATATGTACAATACTAGTTATAATGAACCTGTACCTACATAATCTGTTTTATTAAATGAAAGATTTATATCATACTAAATGTAAAATATGTATTCATTGGATGGTGCACACATTAATTGAAAAGGTTGTATATATATATTTTTTTATTATCTTAAATTACAAAAATATAAGTTTCAAATGATAATTTCAAGACCAGCAGAGAAGACAAGTACATATGTAGACACAAAATGCAACAAACCGGTATGTTGTATGCTTTACAAAGCAGAATCTCCTTTCATTAAAATAATTAATCCATTATAAAACATGTTTCTTGAAATAAATGACCCTTCACATATTATAAAACTAGCAAATTAATACAAAACAAAAACCCACACGCAGTCTCTGTAAAAAATTATATCAATTTGATTTAATTCCTTCAAACCATATAAAGACAAACATTTCAACGGTCCCAACGTATACTGTCGAATCTGCAAAATTTCTATTTTCGCTTTACTATCTCAAAACATCCAATTTACTCTATATTTTTGGTGTTAAATGAAATTTGAGTTTTAGTTTTAAAAAAGCGAATTTTAAAGGAAAATTAAAAATATTTTTAACATTATCCGAAAATATAAGGCAAATCGGATAGTTTAAGTTAGTAAACAGAAAATCGAATTTTTGCAGATTCGACAGTATACATAGAGACCGTCAATTTATAATGTGAAATCTAACATTAAATTATTTATTATATTTCTGTGTTCATTACATTTAAGAAATGAGGAATCAATTTTGGCCAATATCATACAATACACGTATATGTAAATACAATTATAATTCCAATTACCTACTATCATTTTATATTTGATAGTACCACATCCACCGTAATAGGTTTTTGTGGAGATAATATGAAAGATCAAACTGAAGTTAAAGTGAAGAGATTTGAAATACACAGAAATACTAAAGTTGTAAGGCATACATACTGGGCATTGACATTCCGATAAGATTAATTCTAGCAAGATAACTAGAAGCGCCAAATCAGGAAATGTTTAAGATTAGAACTACATGCTACTGAAACAGTAACGAATTCATGATCCGATATAACTTTTTATGATTTTTACATTTTATTTATAGTCTTATTTACAAATATGTATTTTAATATTATTGATTTATTTAACATAAATTAAAATGTATATTTTATGTCAGAGTATGTTGTTTGCAAGTCATCATCGACTAACAAAAGGTAAAAAAAATATCAAGCAGTCCTAAACTTTAAGAATTCCCGAAATTCATACTTATTAAATGAGCAAATGTTTAATTAAGAATGTATAAAAGAAACTTTGTAAGGTTCACATTGCTTACATACGTACTGGAACGGACAGGGTTGAGCCATGTAAAAAATGAGAACATAACATGACCACTATGAGCGGCGCGTGTCCAAAATAAATCAGCCGCTACATACAGAAAATTGCATTGGAGACGAGGCGTGTATGCCGCTACTGAAAATCGGGTTGCCGCTCGGAGCGCGCGCAAGTCAGTGCCCAGCGGCTGTTGCCGCGACTGGAGGGGGGCCGCGCGCGCATACTGCTTCCAACTAGCTGTAGAACAACATCGCCCGGACACTAGCCCGGAGATTGGGCTCTGATTCGCTCTTCGTCTCTTGAGGCGAACAGTCGCATTTTATGCCACAAGCTGTTGCAATACACAGTATTGAGCATACGATTTTCCCGCCGTTACCGCGATTCCAACCCGCCGCGCGCTGCGTATCCGATCCCTTCGTCAGCTCGCGAAATTCGCCGAATTCTGGCCCTGTAAGGTCCAAATTCCGACCGATCGCCCTCGCGGGATCGCCAAAGTTTGGATCTAATTTCCAGTGCCGTGGAAAATCCAGTGCCGTGGAAAATCCAGTGCCGCAGAGAGTTTTCGAAAGCCTCTCTCTAAAACAAAAAACATCGCGTGTGTCCTCCTCAGTCGAGTTTAATCTCCTGAGTCGAGCCCGCCACATATACTTTTCAAACATTTATTGACATAAAATTAAAGTGCTTTTCTGCGAGCGTGTGAACTCCTCAGTGAGCTTTTCTCCTGAGTGAGCCCCTCCTGTGACAATCTTGTATTGTGTTTTTAATAATAATTTTTCTTTTATAAACAGTTTATTGACATTAAATTAAAGTGCTTTTTCTGCGAGCGTGTGAACTCCTCAGTGAGCTTTTCTCCTGAGTGAGCCCCTCCTGTGACTATTCGTGATAATATTTGTGTAAGTTCATATTTTCTACATGTGCATGTAAACCCCCAAAAAAAACCACTTAAAAATTGACAGCCCTGAAAAGGGCCCTTTTTTATAAAAAATTTCTTAAACAGCTTTTTTGTAACATGGTACACTAAAAACTTCAAAATGACAAATATTAGGCCAGATCTCCTAAACAAGTTCAACGACTTCACGAACGAAGAACTAATTAAAGCCATTGCCATAATACAAAACAAATCAAAAATCAATCAGCGTCCAGTAAGGTATTTCCTTAACGATGAACCAACCCCTACCGCAGCTACACCTGACCCTCAAACACCATCTACCTCCACTACAACTCCATCTACCAGCAAACAATTCCAGGACTTCCCATCGCTACCAACACCAACTTTAATGCCGGCCTGGCAAAAAGTCCCTCTGAAACGTCGCAAGACAACCAACTCTCCTCCCGGCTCCCCATCAGGCACAAGTGCCACATCTACCACCAACCGTTATCAGTGTCTTTCGGACAACGAAGACACTGATGACACCGACGCCGAATCCGTCATTGAAATAGACAACAATACCCAAACTCCAGCACCAACAAAGACTCCAACCACCAAGAACCCCAACATACCACCCATCATCATTAGAGGAAATGATAACTGGCGCCAACATGTAGATACCCTAAAAAAATCAGGAATCAAAATCAAGACGGCTAAAATGAACAAACTCGGCGTAAGTGTAAATGTCGAAGACATTGACAGCTTCCGTCAAGCCACTAAAATTTTAGAAAAAAATAACACGCCCTTTCACTCCTTCCTGCCCCAACAGGACAAATCTCTAAAAGTTGTACTCCGAGGCATCCCCACCGACATCACCGACGAAGAAATTTCCGAAGAACTGAAACCAAATTTTCCAATCATATCAGTTAGCAGAATGAAAACCGGACCAAACAGAACCCCAATGCCCCTAGTACTAGTCCAACTTATCAACTCTCCCGAAGGAAAAGAGATATTTAATATAACCTCCATTTTCCACTTGAGAATCCAGATCGAAAAACTGAAAAAAAAAGACGCCCCGCAGCAGTGCCATCGCTGCCAGCTGTTCTATCACTCTGCAGTCATGTGCAGAGCCCCCCCCGATGTGTAAAGTGTGGCCAAAACCACCTAACATCTACATGCACACGCAAACAAGAAGACGGCCCACCCAAGTGTGCCAACTGCTCCGGCGAACACCCGGCAAACTACAAGGGTTGCCCCTTCCATCCGGCTCCAAGAACCACCCATCACCAGCAAAACCAAACACCATCTGCCCCCCCTCCCCCTCCCTCTAGACACACCTCACCCAACATGTCATATGCAAGAGCCACTGGAGTCTCTCCACCCACTAACACACAAAACACAACAACACCCTCAAACTCAAATCCAAACACCACCCCCAACTTCAATGGACTTAGTTCCATATTATCAATCCTCCAGAGCCCCCTCATAAAAAACTTAATTCAAATCATCATAGAAATCCTCCCACGTCTTCTTTCAGCCTCTTCTGGATCTGAAATTCTATCCATAATCATAAACGAGTCACCCAGACTCATAAGTGTCTTCAACATCATCTAAATTCTCAATGGCTACCTCCAACCCAACTAACCCAACCAACCTACACATAGCATTCTGGAACGCAAACGGACTGGAGAGAGATCGATTTGAGCTAACTGACTTTGTCAGGAGAAACTCACTCGATCTCTTTCTAGTCAATGAAACACACCTCAAACCATCACAAACTATAAACATCCCCAACTTCCACTGCTACCGTAACGACAGACTAACTCACAGAGGTGGAGGTACAGCCATATACATTAAACGTAACATCTCACACATAGTCACCCCCACCCCTACCACACTCCAACACATCGAATCGACATCAGTCACAATTTACACAAAACATTCAGGACCACTCCGAATCCACAGCATCTACAACCCACCCAAATACCTCAATACAAATGACCTTTCTCTGTTACTAAACGACGACACACCTACCATCCTAGCCGGCGACTTCAACTGCAAGAACCCGGCTTGGAACAGCAGACAGACAAACACCAACGGTAAATACCTCTTCAAATTTATTAATAAAAAAAAACCTATCTGCAACAGCCCCAAACCAACCAACGTTCTTTTCTTCAATCGGATTCAGACCCGATATATTAGACATAGCTGTCCTAAAAAATTTTCATTGGTCTCATTCCATATACACAAAGAATGACTTGAACTCAGATCACAACCCTGTATTTATGGAAATTCTCGACTTCCAAAACCAACCGCAGCCCACTGAAAAAAAAAGACCAGTCAACTGGCCTTTATTCAAAGAAGTCATTCATGATAAATTCACAATTCCCCCACCAATCTCCACCTCAACAGAACTCGATAAAGTTATAAATAACTTCACCAACATCATCCAATCAGCTATGTCCGAGGCTACAAAGCCTCCTGCCCCCGAAACCCCACGCATTCTCGAACTCCCACAGCACATTCAAACCCTCATTCGAGCCAAAAATAGAGCCAGACGACAATGGCAAAAATACGGCGACCAATCCGAACGATGTCGTTCAAACCGCATTCAAGGACAAATCCGTACAGCTCTGAAATCTTACCGAAACCAAGAATGGAATAATAAAATTTCAACCCTCAAAACAGAAGATGGTTCCATTTGGAAACTCTCAAAATCCCTCAGATCCCCCAAAACCCCAATAACCCCCATTCACGCAGCCACAGGCCTACTCTACGAAGAGGATGAAAAGGCAGAAGCTTTTGCCGACAGCCTCGAACTCCAATTCGAACCCAACCACACCAGAGCTATAATCTCACATACCGAACGAATAAATCGCTACGTCAACAATATTCCCAGATCCCCGCCCTCAGACAATATATACTTCACCTCTCCAGAGGAAATAAAAAAAATCCTCAAGACCAGGAAAAATAAAAAAGCTTCAGGACCCGATGGAGTCCCCAACACAGCCCTCAAACTTCTCCCACACCTGGGAATTATGTTCCTCACATTCATCATCAATCAAGCCTTCCGTATGCAATACTTTCCACAAGTGTGGAAAACTGCACACATAATCTTATTTCCAAAACCAGGCAAAGACCCAACTTTCTGTGCAAATCACAGACCCATCAGCCTCCTCTCAAATGTGGGGAAAATCTATGAAAAAATCATTCTAAACCGCCTTCATGACCAACCTGGTCTTCACATCGCAATCCCTGACGAACAACACGGATTCCGCTCAAATCACTCCACCCTCCACCAACTCTTACGTGTTGTTGAATTCATAGCCGACGGCTTCAGAAAACATCTCACCACCTGCGCCCTCTTTTTAGACGTAGCGAAAGCTTTTGATAAAGTTTGGCATAACGGCCTTCTTTATAAACTCCACCAATGCGACATCCACCCCCAATTATACGGAATTCTCAAATCCTTCTTGAGAAAACGAACCTTCAGAGTACGATTCTCTCCGAACACTCTATCTACTCCTCGATATATGCGTGCGGGAGTCCCCCAAGGAGCTATCCTTTCACCATACCTCTTCAACGTCTTCACTCACGACATCCCAAAACCCAAAGATAGGTACTCCAAAATAGCACTTTACGCTGATGATACAGCCATCCTCACTCAATCAACCCTAACTAGGGCTGCAAAAGACAGACTTCAGATCACGATTGACAAACTACAAAGGTGGTTCGACAAATGGAGAATTGCGATTAATCCATCCAAAAGCAATGCTATCCTATTTTCAAGACGAAACAAAAAAATAATCAAATCAAAAACTAACCTTCAGATGGAAAACACTAAAATACCTTGGCAAAAATCCGTCAAATACCTAGGACTGACTCTCGACAAAAGACTCAACTGGAACGAACATATATCCACCATACTCACCACTGCACAAAAAGCCAAAGGTAGCATAAACTGCCTACTAAACAAACACAGCACCCTCCACACAAACAACAAAATACTACTATACAAAGACCTATAATCACCTACGCCAGCCCCATCTGGGCCACGGCCAAACATACAAGAAAACTCATCTCATTCCAAAACAAAACACTCAGATTCATTCTCCAAGCACCATGGTTTGTGAGAAACACAATAGTACATCGAGACACCAACACACCTACACTCGACAAACACATACACGACCTAGCCACACGATTCTACCAAAACCTCACAAACATACAAAACCCCACAATCTCGTCCCTTGGACTAAACAATCCCA
>JADDOH010023102.1:0-11308 GCA_016648135.1 Agrypnia vestita | reverse complement strand
AAAAGATAATTTCTGGGAAATCCTTTTTGTGAAAAAATTTTATTTGAAAAAAATAATGAAAAAATGCGGAAAATGTGAAAGACGTCCTTTTTATATTCGTAAAAGGTAATGGTTTCGTAAGCTTTCACAGTTTTTCGTCATGCTGTGTTTATTTTTAATGTTTCCATTATTTTTTATGGTAAAAAAGCTAGCCTACAGGTGTCACCCACGTCAAATTCCGTTGGCAGACTAAAAATAACATTACAGAGCATTGGGAAATCAAGTCCTTATACAAATAAAGAGTATATATAGACTAATAACACATTATTTAAAGCATGGATGGATAATCGCGGTTAGTTTTTCCGCCTCGTTGATTGTACCCTGGAGGCTGCCTGACGAAATTCATATATTACATGATCATGTGTGTATATTTGATGTTATGGACCAAGTATTTTGTATGCATGTTTAGTACCTACCTATCATTCAAATAATCGTCAATTACATTCAAATAAAAAAAATGAGGGTTATTTATGCAATGAGTACCTAAACAGTTTGTAATCTAACTAACTAACTAACTTACCTGTTTCCCCGTGGGGGTAGGCAGAGAGGATAGAGCGCCATACTCTTCTGTCATGACATACAACTTTCGCTTCGTCTACATTCATACATCTTCGCATGCAAGCTCGACGGTTGTTCAGGCTTCTAACAGGACCATCTTCCAGTATCTGGTTAATCTGGTCATGCTACGTCTAAATACGCATTTTTATGATTTGAGATGGATAACAGTTTAAATAAATGAATAGGAAGCCACAAAGTTGGTAGATTGTTTTACTAGAAAATTGTTCATATATTTGACTGATTAATTTATTACTTAATTACTGATTAATTAACTATTCAATGTTCACTTAACACTATTAAACTTAACTATTCTTTAAATTACACTTTTTCGCACGTATTATTCGCTAACTTCTTTCGCCAATTAGGTACTTCGCTTGATTATTCGCTATGATTTATTGATTCAATTATCGCACATCGTCACCTAGCCTCGCGGCCCGCAGTCGACTTCGTAGGGTCACGACCACAACTCTCCCGCTACGGCGCGTCCGTATTCAAATGCTGATACATTCATACTTTCTGAATAATTCTAGTTCTTAGGAGAAGGTTCTCGTCGCTTCTCAGCTTTTCTAGGTGTTTCTCGAATGTTTTAGACATTTCTCGAAGGTTGTAGATCACCCTAGATTGTTAAAGGCTGTTCTCAATGTTTTGATAGGGTTGTGTCATTTACAAGGAATTCGGATAGTGCGTATTCTTTTTGGCCATTCCGTGTCAGTTGGTTAGTATATGAAATATGTGGGACTGCAATAACTACTCCATGTACGGGAATAAATAAATATTAATATTATTATTAATAATAATTATGACGTTATTTTATATAAAATAATGTAGATTTATATCCGTTACATATTGTTAATATATATGTAGATACGCGTAAGCAATTCGTGTTTTAACACATTAATGAAAGTAAAACAAAGACAATTAAAATGAAAACAGTCATTACAAAGTTAAAATGAACGGTTCTAATGGTCCTCATTGAAATAAATTTAATTGAGGTTGGTCGAGTGCTGGATGTTTCGCCATTTGAACACATTAAAAATAAGTATTATTATTGCAGAATTTTAGGATATTACTGTACCAGAACAAGGGTTTATCTGCGTAATACGTTAATTTGATATATTTATGATAAATACAAGAAAAATAAATTGACATATTAATGTGATTTATTACAACACTTTATTTTTGGAGTAATGTGTATTTTTATTTTTATGTTGAGCGAATAATATTTCTGTTCTGTGCGTATAATTTGTTTATTTGGGTAATATACTGTGATATTTTGTTGTACTAACAGAAAATATAAGGTTTAAAAATAACGCACCTGGATGCTTCAATATAATGATAATGGTGACTATGAGAATGAAGTTAGAGAAGGATATGTGTAATAAAAAAATTATTTAGTATTCAAATCAAATGAAATGACTAATACCTGACAAGTTAATTCAAATTTATATATTTTATTAAACTTGTATTGAAGCATATGAATTTTAAATATTTGATAATAGTTAATATAATGATAGTCCAATTTTCTGCAAAAGATGAGTCAGAAATATATTTTTTTTAAAATGCAAAATTTGCTTATCTCCATAATTATTGACATTAGGACGCCCTTCCTAGAACATATTCGACTCATAATTTAGGCAAAAATTTACCTGTAAAAGTATTGTGGACTAACTTTGTTACACTCTGTATATATACAATCGGCTACAGTCAGGAGGATAAATCGAAAAGAGAAAAAAAAAGGCAAAAGAGACACAGAAGTCAGTCCACAGCCACTGGCTTCTCGTGCGAAAGATGCTTCAGATATTGTGTATCAGTGTAACAACCAATGATCACAAACTAAACTGAGAACTGTTCCATGATTCATTAATTTTGCACTGGTCACTTGAGAATCCTCCACTTGTCTGTGAAACACTTCATATTCGTTTGCTAGAATATTTTCCCGTTTGTAGAACACTTTGATAGCCACGCCGTTTTTATCATACTGAATCGCTATCGAAAATATTACGTAGGAACCTCATTCGCGTCGTGGTCCACGATACGTATATATAGCTCTTAGTATGTTTCGCTTTACATATAGATCTTATAATGTTTCGCTTTATATGGTGTCGTCTCGCTAGTCAAAATAAACTGTGGAAAAAAAATTATGTAAGTTTCAGTGTAATCCCGTTTATTCTTGAACTTTCCAGTTCTTTCCAATTCATTCCAAATGTTCGGAGGGTTTTTTTTTGTTTCTAGTATTTCTTGACAATACGTAAATTGAATCATATCTTGTGTGCCTTCTATACAATTAATGTTATGTGTAAATAATATTATAATGTGTATAAATTATTATAATTTTATTCCCGAAGTATCACTATTACTGGGAATGTATTTATAATCCAATTAGCTGTGCCCGCGGCTTTGCACGCGTATATTTTCAGTAACTTTTAGTCATATTTTGTCAATTTGTGTATTAACCTTAACAGATAGACGCGTGTTTTTCTGTAAAGAAGTTGTAGAACTTTTTAAATTCTACAACTTCTACACAGAAAGTATTTATATATCTCTTACCGTTAAGGCAGTGTTCATAAAAAACGCATCGCTAGACCAATTTTTCGTCGACTTTAGTTGTAAAATAGGTCACCACGAAAAGCCCTTTCATTTAAAATGTCCACTCTTAAAGTCCATTCTAAATATTCGTGAAAGAAGTTTTAAAATTGGATGGGTAGTTTTTCAGTTTACCCATACATCCAAACTTACAAACTTTACCTCTTTATATATTAGTATAGATAGAAAATCTCTATTTTAGTTGGGTCTTAGTGTATAGCCGCTGACCTGATCGTACACTTTCATTATTTTTATTAGGCTAGTGGATTTATTTATGCTAATGCTGTGAAAATAATTCCGATGTACATCCCGAGGCTCTCGCTAATTTCACGCAAGGGCGGGCGGCTGTTTTATTCAACAAAAGAGGGTTAAATAATGTTGATTCTGGGCTGCTCCTCACCCCCGACCCAACCCCCGGATCGAGAGCAGCGAGGGCATACGAATGGCCATCTCATGTGGCGCGGATAATAAAAGGGAGCACCTTTATGTAGATGTATTACAAACACGGCGAAAACACTACTTAATTCTGTTTTGGTCATAAAACAAACGGCTGATCGGGGTCAAATATATTTTTATCAAAATATACTTACGCATCCAAAAATCATGATCTTGTTTCATATTTTTTTCTGATACCATTTTATTAATATTTAAAGCATTAACTCTGTTGACAGGTATTTTAACAAAATGTTAGTTATGTTAGTATATAAGCACTTACGGAGATTTTAAGTTTACTGGTTTCAAGACGTGACCGTCTCTTAATTTGTAAATTTGTGTAGTAGTATTTACATGGTGTGTAATGTCATTTACATGCCAGTGTGTTAAGTATTATACAAGAAATGGGTACGTATCGAAACCGTTAAATAAAGAATCTTCGTAAATGGTTAAATACTAACTTTTTGTAGCATTTTCTTTTCTTGATACGAAGTTGCAAGACCATCATTTGTTTAAACCAAAGTCAGTTTCAAATAAGTTCTCGGCTTCGAGATTGGTCCGTATTTAAATATTTAGTTACAAGGGCAGCCTGTTTCTATCCGGCGACCTATTGCCTTTTTATTTTTCATTGAATAATTATTTTTAAGATACGATATTGAGTTCACGAATTTTATGTTCAACAATGGTAGTACATAATTTTACTCGCTTATACATTTTACATGACTAAACCATCTCTTTTTTTATTATATCTACCACGCTTCAGCCAACATTGCATTCACTTATAATTTGTTCATTCTTGAACCTATTGACAAAAGATTTTCTATTAATGCGCTTTGCGACTTAATTTCCATCACATTCAGTCTACTTTCATTCATTTTTTGCCAATTCCAGGCTTCATTAGAGTTGGCACAAGAATTATTAGACAATAAATATTTTGCTGAAGCTAACAATGTTAATCTTGCAATTAAAGGGCGATATAATACATTGTACAGTAGCTCTAATATTCCTTTGAAGTCTTTACAGAAAACAGAATATAGGACCTATCCCATTTTATAAATATTTTTCCGTCCTAACAACAAAACATTTTTTGCGACACAAATAAAATGAATATTCCGCCACATTTGTTCTTTTATTTAGTGAATTTTATTTTTGCCGAGTCAACAGGAGATTGGGAGCACTCGACTGGATGGTGCTCGAACTTTAATTTGGGAGACAAACATACGGAGCTAAGTGAGCGAGGAAAACATGTGACGAAAAGCTGCTCAGGAACCTAGGTACCTACTTAACTGGCGGCTGGAGTTGTGCCCGGCGCGAGCTCTGGAATGGAAAGGACAAATGAAACGATCGAACGAGAACGGTGAGAAATGTGAACGTGTAAAGTAGTACCAATAGCGTGTGGGGACCGAAATAAGAATGACACATTTAAGGATTGTAAATAAACAAGGTGAAAACCCGTTAAAATTGCAGTGTTGGTAAATACCTAAAGGCAGATTGTTTATTCGTGGCAATGTAGGTACAGTCGGCCACTGAAGAATTTGTTGCTAGTAATAATTTTTATTATGTCAATATGAAAAGTAAATAGAAAATTAAATAATATTAATCACATCACAAACAACTCTTTAGATGGCGTTCATCAGATGAAACTGGTAGGTGAGGAAAATATATTCTTGTTAAGTATGAACATACATTTTATAATACTAATTTAATGGATTTATTTTCGAAATATTTCGAATTTCGGAAAGTTTTCAGAATTGATTTAATAATAATTATTATCATTGTGTTAAATATAAGACTTCCTTCTATATCAAAAGAAATACAAGCACAAACAATAGTATTTTGACCATTCTTATTTTTATATACTTAAGTTAAATATTATTCATAGAAAAAATATTTAGTCAAATGAGTCTGTCTATTTTTCAAAATTCTTGTCACCAAATGCAAAAGTTCAAGTAATTAGTTACCTGCTCGATAATTTCTAGTTTGTTAAATGTTAAAATTAATCTTGTAATCCAAAGACAACTAATGAAATCGTGTCCTAAAAAAAAATTTTAATTGCTTTCTAAATTATTCTAAAACAATGTTAATAAATTAAATCCAAATACGAAACAAAAAAACACACATTGTGCGCGGTGTACACATTCGAAAGCGAAAGTTCACAAACAATTATACATTTTAAATATTAGTGTAGGATTGTGTAGTGTTTTACAATAGTGGTAATTCCCCCATGGGATGAATTTTTTACGAAAATGACGATTTATAAATTATCTATAATTATTATTGCTATTATTAATTGTAAACGACCCTCTTCCGTCTCTTCCAAAGGGTCTTATTTAACAGAAATAATACTCTAACACGATGGTTGAGATTACTTTTTATTTTGGATTAATTACAACAATTAATAAAAGCACAATTACATTGATGTGAACACTCCCGTAGTCAATCTACTTCTACTGAATCTATGTGAAGACTGATCAATAATGCATCTAGTTAGAGACAAGACTCTGCTTATATGGGATTCTAATCCAAACAATTAGGATGATAAGTATGGAACATCGGGCGGCTCCGGGTCAAAGTTACTTTATGATAAGACCGGGGTCGTTGTAGGGACTCTAATTGATATTAATATTGGAATTTACATTTCTGTTTACAAAACTAAAATGTTTATTCCATGTTTATCATTCCTATACAATGTTGATTTATATAATGGTTGGTATATGTACATTACACCATCACCCTTAGATCAAAAATATAGGGAAATCTTTAAATGACATAGATTTTTGAAAAAAAACAATATTCACAATGCTATCAGGAAGTAAGTTCACGTCATGATACAATAAAATATGATATTATATATTCACAAAATTTCATAATTTTACAATTCTTATATAGGTATACAATTTTATAAAATTTTATTCTTCACACTTAATACTTATGAGATAATATTTTTATACATTGTCCTTTATTGAAGCTAATCTAGGACTTCTTCTCAATGGAACATTCTCTATAGAATCGTCAGCTAATTTTACAGAAATATTTTCTTTATGGGATTTTTTATTTATATTCAATGTTAAACAGTTGGTTATCATGGCACAACAATTCTTTGGTTCGGGTTTTACCTTCGAACGAATTTTCTTATAAATTTTATATAAAATAAACAAGGCTAAAATTTTGCAAATGTTAATACACAATAAACAAAATAATTATTATTTAAGACTTTTTGAATGACACTTTCATCTTTTATTTCAAATTTGTTGAATTGGTCTAATTTATGACTAGCCATTAATAATTGTTCTCTATCAAGAGTAGTTGAATGGGAATGCATCATGATTAGAGTCGAGTTATCAATTACTTTATGTTTACAACAGTCGTCATTGACAATATCAAGTGTCGGTATAATTGAATTAAAAGAACTTTCAAAATTACTATCTACAGAAACAAGGATAGTATTTGCTGTGTAAACTTTACAAAATTGTCTAGTAATTAGAATTCCTGTGGAATCAATTTTAATTTCGTCGGGTACATTTTGATTACTGTTTTTACACATTATTGTTATCACTGTTGGCTTGGGTAATACAAGTAGCCATTTATTGTTATCTAACTTGTACCAAATTTCATTGATTGATTTCATAATTCTAGTATTACAATTATCAGGTATGAATTCAGTTTTATATAAAATTTCAGTTTCACAAATGGGTCTAATCTGAAGTGAATAAAAAGGATTTTTAGTGTAACAAATTAGTTCATTCTGATCTAAATGCTTGCAATCATCAAAGTTATCTATGGTTACATAAGTAAGTTTATTTTCGGAAATAGCTAAGTAATTAGATGATGGCAAAATAAATATGTAAGAGTTATCTCTTCTTAATACAGGTTTAGGGATTACCTTGTACACATGATATTTAATATAATTTATTAAAGGGTTTGATATGACAAATACAATTTTGTTATTTAAAGAGAAACATTTTAAGGTAATTAAATCTAATAATTTATGCACATTTTTGAGTTCTACTGAATATGGGTATGTAGTAAAAGCTGGCAATAAGGATATTGTTTTGCTTAATTGATAAACATATTGTTCAGGTGAAATAATAGAAGGATGCAATGCATTACTTTTAGCGAATAATATAGAATTTATGAGTGTTGAATATTCCTTTTGTACTTCTGTTGTTAGTAAGGTTAACAGGGCTAAATGTTCTTCTATATCTTGTTTTAGTTCTAAATTGAACATATGATTTTTAATGTCTTTTAGTTAATCGATCAAAATTATCATTAAATATTTTTTCGTTTCTCGCGATATTGGTGATTGTATTATTAAAATTAGTAATGGTTGATTTAATTATATTAGTTTGATCCTTGACAATAGTCAATAATTCTTTATCGTCTTTGGAAAGATTATTTATTGCGTTCTCATAATAATCCGCGTCGTCTTGGTCAAGAGTTCCAAAAATTGTCTTAAATGTTGTTCCAATCATATTAAACCAAGCTCTTTTAACTCTATTTTCATGTCCACTTAAAGTTTTTAATGTTTGATCCTGTTGTTTTAAAATAGGGATTAATTGATCTAATATTTTTAGTGAAGTATCACAAAGTGTAAAATTTCTATATAATTCATTATTACAAACATCTTTAGTTCTAAGATAAGTGTTTTGTACAAAGTCTAACTTTTCCTTGATTTGATTTAAGTCTACATACGTTACTAAATTCCAATAACTTTCATAAAAATGACACGTCTTGAAGGATTCGAAATATATTCCTGCTGAATTACTCAATTTAGTAATGTTGTAGTTGGTTGCCAATGCAAGCTGGATTGAGCCAAATAATCTGAAATTTTTTTTTTTTTTTTTTTAATTATTAATATGATATATATAGCGCTTAAGTCTATTTGCATGTACGGTTACATTTTTATTTTTTATTTTAATTATATAATTTACGGGGGAAATTATTTTAACTACTTCAAAGGGTCCAGTATATCGGCTAGTAAGTTTTCTCGATTTTCCGGGTTTAAAAATCTCATTATTTAAATATACTAAGTCTCCGATTTTATATTTATCAATTTTTATATTTCTATCGTAATATTTTTTGTTTATTTCTTTATTTTTTATGCAATTTTCTCTAGCAATTTTCTGACTGGATTGTAATTTAAGTCTAAGTTCATCAACATAATTTTCATATGTATATTTAAATTCTGGTTCTTTTATTAATGAAGATGGAAGCGTTGCTTTGTTTCCAAATATCAATTCATATGGAGATATTTTAGTTGTCGTATGTACAGCTGTATTGTACGAGAACATAGCAAAATCTATCCATTCATCCCAATCAAGTTGATCTTGGTTTACATAGTGCTTTAGGTAGTCGGCAAGTGTCTGGTGACTACGTTCCAAAGCTCCATTAGTTTGAGGGTGAAAACTTGTACTTTGCAGTTGTTTAATTTTAAATAATTTAGCTATTTCTTTCATTAAATTTGACGTAAAGTCGGTACCTTGGTCTGTCAAAATAGATTCAGGAATACCAAATTTACATATAAAATTTTGCGTTAAGGTTTTAGCAACTGTAATGGCTTCATGATTTGGTAAAGCATAAGCTTGTGAAAATTTCGATAAATCGTCTTGGAGAGTTAATATATATTTATTTCCTGATGAAGTTAAAGTAAGGGGACCTACAATATCTAATGCTATCTTTTGAAAAGGTTTCGTTGATGTAGTGGTAATTTCCATAGCTTCTTTATTTTTCTTGCGCACTAATTTATTTTTTTGACATGATTCACATTGTGCGACAAACTTCTTAATTTCCTTTTTCATATTGGGCCAATTGTATTTTTCTTTAATACGATTATAAGTTCGGAAAAATCCCGAATGACCTGATGATGGATTCGAATGATTTTCGGTTAAAATTGTTATAATTTCTTCTGCTTTAGGGGTTATTATTTTATCGTGATATATTTTAACATAAACTTTAGAGGTTTTAAATACATATCTTAACATAGCACGTATTTTGTACCATTTTAACTTATCATATCTATCAATAAGATTAGGCATATTTATTTCTTGAATATTTCCTATAAATAACATATTTCTTAATTTAACTAAATTTACATATAAATTTTCATATTCTCCATTATTCCAATAATTTTGTTTATTTATAATATAATATATATTTTGGTTACTTTCGCGGAATTCTACAACATCAGTTACTTTGATTACTTTTTTATCTATTACTTCGATATGAGCTTTAAATTTCTCCTTAATTTCTGTTTGGATATCCGTTTGAAATTCTTTATCTGCTCCTAAGCAAATTACAAAACTTCCTGAAGTATTTAATTTATCATTTATTTCTTCAATATTGTTATTGATTATAACTGTAGATTGATATTTTTCTAAGAAATCTGAATATGATTCTACGTTCGATTTTATATTATTAATATATTTAATATTATCTTCTTGCGAGGTAGAAGGTTTGTTTTCTTCATCAATTTTTATTCTGCTTAATGTATCAGCATTCGTATTTGCTTTTCATGGTTTGTATACTAAAGTATAATCGTACTCTTCAAGAGCTAGACGCCATCTAACTAAGCGTGATCCTGGATCTTTAACATTGAATAACCAAACTAAAGGACGATGATCTGTGAGTATAGTAAATTTCCTACCATAAAGGTAATGTCGAAAATGTTTAATACTCCATACGATTCCTAATAATTCTCTTTCAATGGTGGAATAATTAGTTTCTGCGTGATTTAATGTTCGACTTGCGTATGCAATAGGTAAATCATTTGGAGGTGTTCCTTGTGAAAGGACACTTCCAATAGCAAAATTACTCGCGTCTGTAGTTAGCAGAAATTCTTGACTAAACTCTGGAAATTTCAAAATTGGTTCAACGTTAAGGATATTTTTTAGTTTTTCAAAAGCATCCTGTTGAGCACTAGTCCATTGAAATTCACAATCCTTTTTTAATTATTTTGTTAATGGTTGCATTATTTTACTACATGATGGAATGAATTTCCGGTAATACGACACAATTCCTAGAAATGATTTAATATCTTTTGCTGTTTTGGGAACAGGATATTTTACTAATGCTTCTACCTTTTTGGGATCTGGTTTTACTCCTTTGCTCGTAATAGAGTGTCCTAGATAAATTACTTCTGGACGAAGAAATTCGCACTTATCTGGCTGGATTTTTAAATTGAATTTTGAGAGTCTTTCGAATACTTCTCTTTATCTTTTATTATGAGTTTCTAATGAGTCGGCATGAATCACTATGTCATCTAAATATACAAAACATCTATAATTTTTTATTCCAGATAGTACGTTATCCATTAATCTTTGGAAACTTGAAGGAGCTCTACGAAGGACAAAGGGCATTCTCGTGAACTGATAGTGACCACTAGGTACGCTAAATGCAGTTTTATCAGAATCTTTGGGGTGCATTTTAATTTGGTGAAAACCCGATGTTAGGTCTAAAGTTGTAAAATATTTAGAATTGCCTAATTGTTCTAATATTTCGGAAATTTGTGGTAAGGGATACGAATCTCCTATCGTTATTTCATTAAGTTTTCTATAGTCGATCACCATTCTCCATTTCTTTTTACCAGATGCATCAGTTTTCTTTGGGACAACCCACACTGGAGAATTCCAAGGGGATGAAGATGGAATTATAATGTCTTCTTTTAAAAGTTTTTCTACTTGCTTATCAACTTCCTCTT
>JADDOH010023101.1:0-25874 GCA_016648135.1 Agrypnia vestita | reverse complement strand
AAAGCATAAGCTTGTGAAAATTTCGATAAATCGTATTGGAGAGTTAATATATATTTATTTCCTGATGAAGTTAAAGTAAGGGGACCTACAATATCTAATGCTATCTTTTGAAAAGGTTTCGTTGATGTAGTGGTAATTTCAATAGCTTCTTTATTTTTCTTGCGCACTAATTTATTTTTTTGACATGATTCACATTGTGCGACAAACTTCTTAATTTCCTTTTTCATATTGGGCCAATTGTATTTTTCTTTAATACGATTATAAGTTCGGAAAAATCCCGAATGACCTGATGATGGATTCGAATGATTTTCGGTTAAAATTGTTATAATTTCTTCTGCTTTATGGGTTATTATTTTATCGTGATATATTTTAACATTAACTTTAGAGGTTTTAAATACATATCTTAACATAGCACGTATTTTGTACCATTTTAACTTATCATATCTATCAATAAGATTAGGCATATTTATTTCTTGAATATTTCCTATAAATAACATATTTCTTAATTTAACTAAATTTACATATAAATTTTCATATTCTCCATTATTCCAATAATTTTGTTTATTTATAAGATAATATATATTTTGGTTACTTTCGCGGAATTCTACAACATCAGTTACTTTGATTACTTTTTTATCTATTACTTCGACATGAGCTTTAAATTTCTCCTTAATTTCCTTTTGGATATCCGTTTGAAATTCTTTATCTGCTCCTAAGCAAATTACAAAACTTCCTGAAGTATTTAATTTATCATTTATTTCTTCAATATTGTTATTGATTATAACTGTAGATTGATATTTTTATAAGAAATCTGAATATGATTCGACGTTCGATTTTATATTATTAATATATTTAATATTATCTTCTTGCGAGGTAGAAGGTTTGTTTCCTTCATCAATTTTTATTCTGCTTAATGTATCAGCATTCGTATTTGCTTTTCCTGGTTTGTATACTAAAGTATAATCGTACTCTTCAAGAGCTAGACGCCATCTAACTAAGCGTGATCCTGGATCTTTAACATTGAATAACCAAACTAAAGGACGATGATCTGTGAGTATAGTAAATTTCCTACCATAAATGTAATGTCGAAAATGTTTAATACTCCATACGATTCCTAATAATTCTCTTTCAATGGTGGAATAATTAGTTTCTGCGTGATTTAATGTTCGACTTGCGTATGCAATAGGTATATCATTTGGAGGTGTTCCTTGTGAAAGGACACTTCCAATAGCAAAATTACTCGCGTCTGTAGTTAGCAGAAATTCTTGACTAAACTCTGGAAATTTCAAAATTGGTTCAACGTTAAGGATATTTTTTAGTTTTTCAAAAGCATCCTGTTGAGCACTAGTCCATTGAAATTCACAATCCTTTTTTAATATTTTTGTTAATGGTTGCATTATTTTACTACATGATGGAATGAATTTCCGGTAATACGACACAATTCCTAGAAATGATTTAATATATTTTGCTGTTTTGGGAACAGGATATTTTACTAATGCTTCTACCTTTTTGGGATCTGGTTTTACTCCTTTGCTCGTAATAGAGTGTCCTAGATAAATTACTTCTGGACGAAGAAATTCGCACTTATCTGGCTGGATTTTTAAATTGAATTTTGAGAGTCTTTCGAATACTTCTCTTAATCTTTTATTATGAGTTTCTAATGAGTCGGCATGAATCACTATGTCATCTAAATATACAAAACATCTATAATTTTTTTATTCCAGATAGTACGTTATCCATTAATCTTTGGAAACTTGAAGGAGCTCTACGAAGGCCAAAGGGCATTCTCGTGAACTGATAGTGACCACTAGGTACGCTAAATGCAGTTTTATCAGAATCTTTGGGGTTCATTTTAATTTGGTGAAAACCCGATGTAAGGTCTAAAGTTGTAAAATATTTAGAATTGCCTAATTGTTCTAATATTTCGGAAATTTGTGGTAAGGGATACGAATCTCCTATCGTTATTTCATTAAGTTTTCTATAGTCGATCACCATTCTCCATTTCTTTTTACCAGATGCATCAGTTTTCTTTGGGACAACCCACACTGGAGAATTCCAAGGGGATGAAGATGGAATTATAATGTCTTCTTTTAAAAGTTTTTCTACTTGCTTATCAACTTCCTCTTTTAAAACGTAAGGATATCTATAAGATTTAACGTTTATTGGATTAGACGAGGTCGTTGGACTTTCGTGCATGACCACATCAGTTGAAGTTAAGGTATCACCTTCTAGATAAAATATATTATTAAATTCTTCGCAAATATCAAGTAAACAATTCTTTTCAATCTCATTTAGATGAGATATTCTTAATGAATTCCGTAGAATTTCTAATCTATTTGCTTTGAAGTTATCATTATTTGATATTCTTCGTATATTTGCACTTTTGCTTATCTCCGGCATTGGTTCTAATATTGTTTCAATTTTATCGATTTTAATTTCTTTATCACTAGAATTCAATATTGTCGTGTAAGCAGTATTGTCACTGTTTACTTTCACAATACTTGGACACAAATGGACGTTCTCTGATAATTCCTTATCAGGGCAAATTCCTTCCTGTATTTGGTGGTTTAATATGTGAATTTTAATTATTTTCTCCGTGCGCGGCGGAATAATTTGTACACAACACTCACCATTATTTGAATTATTATTGAATTTATTTTCATTATCATCATTTTTAGATGCATTTTTAATAATTTCTTTGTTAACTTTATAGTTATTAATATTTTGATATGACGATCTTGATTGAATTTCTCTTGATTTGGAATTTTCTTCCTCAACAATAATTTTATTTTTTATTTCCATTGATTTTTCAGATCGTTTATTATTTTCATTGATTGTATTTAAATTTTCACAATTCGGTGATTGTGATAGAGTCTCCTTCGACTCATAAAAATAATTTCCTATCGTTTCGGAATTCGAGTGATTTTTATTTTGTTCACAAAAATATGGTACGTTCAATGGGCGACACGATCTATCCATATTGTATGCTTCCTGGATCGGTGATTCAGAATAAGCATTGTGATACAACATTGGGATTGATTTATCCTTTATAAGTAGATGTCGACTACGATAGTCTACATTACACCTAAATTTTTTCAGAAAATCGTTACCAATAATACCGTCAAAGGGGATTGGAAAATCACTCTTTACCACGTGAAAAGGATAATTAATTATCTCGTTTGCTATACTAATTTTTAAATAGACATAACCGAGAGTTTTATTAGGATTTTCTTGTGAGGAATCTATACCTCTAATTAATAAAATTTCATCCTTGTTAAATTTTATATTTTCTTTTAAAACGTTTAATTTTATTAAACTAATGTCTGCACCAGAATCAATTAAAAAATTGTTCATATCTTTTATAGAGATGTTATTAATTTTAAGATTTACATAAGACGTGAAAAAAGCGTTGGTTAATGTTCCTATTCGGCCTGATTTATGCACGAGAGATCCTTTAGACTGGCCAGTTCTAAAGTCTCTTACGCGTTTAAATTATCCGAATTATGATTTGTTTTATTATGATTATGCTTTTGATCATTTTTAAATTTTAGTTTAAAACAGTTTTCTATAGAATGATTATTTTTCTTACAATATTTGCAAAATAAGTTATTATTATTTTTATTATTAGCAGTCGTCGTATTGGATGATGATGAAGCTTGTGCTACATAACGAACGTTAGGCTTCTTATTTTTAAATCTACAATCAAATGTGTTATGGTTGGTTTTATTGCAGATTTTACAATATTTACTATTAATATTATTAGAGTTATTTTGAATATTTTGATATTTTCTTACAACATCTCTTGATTTGATTTCTTGTTCTTCCGCTAGTGCGACCGATATTGCTCTTTCTAGAGTGTCTGGTTGGTGTGTTTTCACTGGTAGAATTAATTCTTCTTTTAGTCCGGTTATAAAAACACACTTAGCTTGGGATTTTAATAGATCTATGCAAGCTTCTCGACCGTCACTTGACATATTTTCTGATAAATTATTTAATAATTTTATATAGCAATTTTCTACCCTAGTAGAATACGAAATGACATTTTCGTTTGGTTTTTGAGTACAGGAATTTAATTCGAGTTGCCATTGATTGTTTGTTCGTTTATCTGAATACGCGGCTAGTAAATGTGATTTTAACATAGGAAAATTTTCAAAGTTTCTATTTCTTATTAGTGCTCTAGCATTACCAGTAATCTTACTTTCTATTAATGTGTACAAAATATTTTCTAAATTTTTATCTATTAATCGAAGGGCTTTTTCACTATTGTCCAAAAACTCGAAAAGTTTTGTTTTATCTCCATCAAATTTGATTAACATCTTCTCTGCAATATTTAAATCTATACACTTGTTGATTTTCGTGGTTTCTTCTTTCTTTACAGACATCTTGAAGTATTATTATTTCACTTATTAATTTTATTTCTTGAATATGTTGATAGTTTAAAACTTGAGTTTTGAATGTTTGAACACAAAATTTGCACGTGGAGTGAACACAAACAATGATTGCGACTTACATGAGTAAAGTTGTAGTTGTCTTCATCTTCTTCCTTCTAGCAGCAGACTCGCTTCCACAGCACAGGTAGATGAGTTTGAAAAGGACTTGAACTCTCTGGATTTCAGTGATCTATCAAGACTTTTCCTGGACGTTGCCTTTGGGATATATATGATACTTGGTTGAAATATCAATCCCACTTCTGACACCACTGTAAACGACCCTCTTCCGTCTCTTCCAAAGGGTCTTATTTAACAGAAATAATACTCTAACACGATGGTTGAGATTACTTTTTATTTTGGATTAATTACAACAATTAATAAAAGCACAATTACATTGATGTGAACACTCCCGTAGTCAATCTACTTCTACTGAATCTATGTGAAGACTGATCAATAATGCATCTAGTTAGAGACAAGACTCTGCTTATATGGGATTCTAATCCAAACAATTAGGATGATAAGTATGGAACATCGGGCGGCTCCGGGTCAAAGTTACTTTATGATAAGACCGGGGTCGTTGTAGGGACTCTAATTGATATTAATATTTGAATTTACATTTCTGTTTACAAAACTAAAATGTTTATTCCATGTTTATCATTCCTATACAATGTTGATTTATATAATGGTTGGTATAGGTACATTACAAAATATTTATTTATTTAATCTTTATTTTCAGGATTTTGGATAGGAATCATACCCTTAACCGTTTTATTTTCAGATTCGGCCAGATTATCGGTAACCTTTGCTGTCTAGTGAAAAAGCTACAGCAAATTGATCCAAGGGGGCACAGATATTTTTCTTCTTCAGATTCGATTTGGCCCGAGGATTGCGATGGGTTTTGTCACGTTTGAGAAAGTGTTACATAATTGACTTGAGTAACTGTAGTTTCTTTGAATAATAAATAAATAAATATGTAACACATACACATTTTCGTTTCCTCCGCTTAGTGGCGGAGCATCACTTTCACGAAAGCAAATATTGTCATTCATTTTAAAAATGACGTTTCAATCGTCGTTAAAAAAAAAAAAACAGTGAGCCCTTGTAATATTGTCAGGTAATAAAGAACATATCGTCATAGGCTTTATCAGTTCAGAAAGATCAAAAACGCGTCCAATATTTATACAGGTGATTGGTAATAATATAATAAAGAATTTTTACAATGACTCTGTTCAAATTTACATAATTAAGCTAAAAATAAATAATTAACTGAAACTGTATACCGTATAACACAACAATTAAACATCGAAAGCATTACAAAAATCGAAACACTTAAAATCATTCACAAACTAGCAATTGGCGAAATACAAGACGAAGACATAAAATTAGACAAAATACACGAAAAACACCAACACAACACTAGAATGGCTCAAAACTATCACATAACACATGCCAAAACAAAAACAGGACAATCCCGACTAATTTGCAACGGACTAAAACTGTACAATGGCCTGCCACAACAGACCAAACAACTGACCACTGACAAATTCAAAACAGATGTGACAAAAATATTAAAACTCGGCCAAATATAAAAAAATTCCTTTGTATCTAAATTACATTATTATATTTTCTTATATTGAATCATGTAAAAAAGTTACCCATAAACCTCTTAGGTTTCCATTACTTTTAAAAAAAAAATGATTAGGTACTGAAAAAATGAGCCGAAGTTACGGTGTAAGGGTAATTGTGGTTATAACAAGAATATTGAGAGAAGAGTTAATGAAGGTTTATTCTTTATTTAAAAAATAGTCAGTTTGTTACTTCAGAAATTATGATTTTCTCGAAACTAGCAGTGAAAAGTAAATATGATTAAATATTTGTAATAATCTGTTTTTAAAAATTTATTCTGAATTTTCAAAAACATTATTTTGATTGGAAAAATCACAAAAAAAACTAGACGAATAAATATTTTATTTAAATACCAATTACAATTGTATGTAAAAAAATAATTGTATGTTCATTTGATTGATGAAGTAAATAATGAGAGAAATATATTTTACCGTCTTTTCCACGTAATTAATTGAACAAACTCGATGTAATCACTCGTAACATTAGCAGATAACATTTAAGTATTGTTAATGGCCTCATTGTTCTCTCCACAAACTTAAAACAAATGTCAGCTATTGTGAGCCCGAACAAATCTCAAACAAACTTGTCATTAATTATTATACTCGAGCTACGAGAGTTTGTATTTCAAGTATTGGATGCGTACTGTTTCGCATAGCTGTCATAACAACAGGTGATGATGTTTTACAAATCTGATAAAATGATGGAGGTACAATAAATAATATATGACTAATTAATCAAAGTTTTTTTTCTAACTCTTCCTTCTTCTTTCTTCTTTATTCCTTCCTTGTAGGCTATTTTCTAAAATAGCCTACAAGGAGGACTTATAAAATATACCATGTGAATCTGTATAAATAAAAATGAATTGCTAAATGTGTTGCTAAGCGCAAAACTCGAGAACGGCTGAACCAATTTAGAATTTTTTTTTTCAAATATTCGTCCGAGGAAGGTTCTTATGGAGAGAAAAAATTAACCCATAAAAACCAAGTTTTTATTACACTCCCTTTCTTTGTAAAATATAACAACAATTACGAATATAAAGACGAATTAAAACATATAACATAACACTAAACTTACAGTAATTTAATATATTTCTAAAATGTCAGATGTTTTGAGCTTTGATAAGACACTTCATGTTTTGAAGATTAAATTCTAAAAACAATTTTCAGTCAATTTAGATTTTCGACATTCGTAGTAAAGTACCTATTATGTATACCGACGGAGTAATTCAAATTTCGAAAATATTCCGCAACGTTATCGGGCCGCCGTTGCCAATCAAACTTTTCTAATGATTCCAATTTGAAAAAACCAATAAAATTTCTAAAAATCCGAAATTATATTATAATTATTATATATTATATATAACGAAAACTTGATAGATCTTCTTGATCGTCGCCACGAGTCTACTTGCCAAGTTTCAGCTCGATTGGATCACGGGAAAAGGGTCAAAAATCGATCCAAAGTTTTTTTGACGGCAAGCAAGCAGGCAATATTTAATTTACGTCACGAGTTAATATAAAGGAAGTAAAAATTGGAAAAATTGACCGGAAAAACGTAAAAACCCTATTTCTCTTATTCCCACACAAAATTTAGTCGAGAAAGCCTGATGAACAATACTTCGATATTTAACTATGTAGTCGAGTTTCAAATTTAAAACAAGAATATAAGTTTTAAAGTTTAATGAAAGTTTTTTATTATTATTTATGTGAGTAAGAACTCGCCGATATTATTTAAAATTGTAAATGTTTAAACTGTTTGGAACAGAAATATTTTTTTTTTATATATTGTTTTGAAAAAATAAATGACGAAGGGCTTTATAACGGGAAATTTTTTATGCAAACGGTGCATTATATATTCAATATTATAGAGAATAGTTACGGAGCACAAATTTAAAAAATAAGGTTTTCGTGTTATCTTCTTCGTTGTTTTTAAATCATCGCTTCTCTAAACAAGTTCTTCGATTTATTTTTGGTTAACTGATTTATTTTGTGTTTCCATTAATACTCAGTTTAAGACTCGTGCCACCTATGAGACGCGGGCGGAGCAATTTGGATCGAAGAACTGGAAATGCTACAAACCAAGCTAATTTTCTTATCGGACTGTACAGCAACGTGAAGAGCTAAAAGAAATTGAAAGGATTCGGATATTACGAACCCGTGCAGCGCGTTATTCAGATAATCATCTTGCAAATTTGAATCGAGTTTCAATTGATGTTTCAATTAACTACAATGCCTACCAATACGTTGCTATTGGATCTATGAACTCAGTGTGTAGTGGGAACATCGCAGCATGACGTTTACGTAACCAATTATCTGGAAAAAAAAATTAATACAACATATATTTCGTAATATTTCTACCACAATTGTAATCAAAGCATTCATATTTTGATATATCATAAAAATCTGTAGCATAAATATTTGATTTCTGTTTCTTTTCCAAAATATACATTTACAAAAAAGTCATGCTTCAATGTTCCCACTGCACGCGCCTGGTATACCCACATTGTAAAGCATTTAAATACGCGAATTGCAGTGTACAAAATAGAAAACTGAATTTCGTACCTAAGTAGTTATTCTTTATGATGATGACATTAAAAATACATAAAAAAAGTACATTAACATTATGGAAATTTATTGTTGATATTACGGTAATTATTTGATAGTCTATAAATAAAGTGATCACCCTGAAATACATTTTTATTTAAATTACACGTTTGTGACTGTATAGTATTACAAACTTATTTGATCTGGTGATCGTTACTGAAAACTAAAGATGTCATCACGACATGTACACTTTATAAGGGACGCCATCACCAGAACAGATAAATTCGTGGCACTGTTAAGAGTTTTTTAAAGTTATTATTTTGTCTAGACTAGATTTTTGTAAGTGGGCAATTGCGCCTGCTACACGCTTGATTTGACTAAACATATTGGACTGTTTGACAGAACTACGTCTGTCGGGTCAGCTAGTTGTCAATAAATATTCTTTGACATATGAATTAGGTCGAGAATTTACATTTTTTTGACTTTATTGTTCCTAAAGAGTTAAGGTTATTATTGTTCCTAACAGAAATTTGAAAATAAAATTTGTTTTCGAATTTTCTAACTTCACTTTATTATATTTTTGTGTGAGTGATGAGACTTTGTAGTAATATGTATATTTTGTATATGTCTAAAGTATGGATTATTTTGGTAATATAAACTTCACTAAGTAACGCTGAAATATTTTTAATAATAACAAAATATATTTTTGGCAAATATCTATCAACCTTTTTGAGTAGTATATTGATAAATATGAGAATTATTGTAATTGTCTGTCTTATTAGGCCATTAAAGTTTTGTTATTGTGCCTTTAAAATTGTTCTAAAATATATTTTTTATCTTCTGTCGATTTGTGTCCAATGTATAGTATAGGCCGACGTTTTTTTGTTTTGTACATCTCTCAATCTTTTGCACCTTTCTTCCAAATTCTCCCTGATGCTATCTGATCTGTGCATCTTAGGTAAGGTAAAATTCTAATTTAGTGTGTCAGATAGCAATCAATAAGGCGGAAGTTTTTGCTCATACCGAGACAGATTTATTAGTCTTTTATTCCGTTTCAAGCGTGTAATTTATGCATACAAAAGATTTTATATTAAAATTTATGTTCTTTGATAATTTATGTAGTTGGTCGCCCAGGATATTTTCACTGTTACAGCACCATCTAGCGAGGCTCGAATGATTTATGCAGTCGTAGGAGGCTCGAAAAGGGAAATATCTCTTTTATTTTCTAACCTTTTTTGTGACTATCTGTGATCAAAGGGAAGTATTCTTTTCAGATCCAGTTGAAGGATTGAACTGTGAATTAATTGCGTGTAAAAGTGTGGCATGAGAAGTACAATACTTCTCTTCAGATCCAAGGGTCATTGTGATCAGTGAGAATCATCTCCTTCATTGTAGCGACTCAGAACAAACCCGTCCATGGATTAAACATTCACCATGTGTAATAATTTTTATTATTTAATATCTGACTTCGTTAACTATTAAATGACATGGAAAAGGAATCAAAATCATATCAAACGCTGCCTAATCCACAGAATTATTTGAATAAAAACACGTAGTGAAATATATTTATCGTATTATTTATTTTAAAATATTAGTTCTAAAAAATCATATGGACACAACGTAAGATACAGTTGGTCAGGGATCAGTCGGAAATAAGTTTGACCAATATCAATAACTAATTTTTGTTCCTATTAATTTGTGTAAATATATTTCATATTTCTATTTGTGTCTTATCGGTAAGCGAAGATATTTTATTTCAAATTATTTTTTTATAAATCATGCTATATTTTTAATATTAAAATTTTCTCAATTTTTACTGCTTTATTAAGAGAATATCGTTATTGTTTAGATTCCACTATTGAACACAACGGATTAATCTGACTCATTTAACATAGACTTCGGTCTAGTTGAGGAGATAGTGAATATTTTTTAAATAAAACTAAAAAACAATAATGGAATTCACTGAAAAATTAAACAAAAGAAGTGTAAAAGTGTATAATTCTATTCTCACTGTTTATGCTTTAACAAACAAACAAAGAAATAAATATTTTTTTACGTAATATTTTTTAAATAAAACGAAAGACATCATTCATTTTGATATTTTGACATATATAAAACACCCTGACGATGGAAAGGTTTTTCCGAAACATGTAAGTGTGATTAATAATAGTAGATTAATAAATAAATAAATAATAAATATATAGTAGATTAAAACAAATAATAAAATTAATTTTTACATTTTTATGTATTTCAACATTTCAATAATGACGACCAACTTTTTAAATGCTACAATTAATTTATATTTTAATATATATCTTTCTCTATTAGATTGCTTTAAGATTGAATTGAATAGTTTTGGGGTTTGCATAATTTCCCTCTTTTAATAATGAAATATATCTTCCTACGATAATGTCATCTTTGGAAACTTAACCTCTAACAATTTCTAATATTTCAAAGTAGAGTCATGGATGTTTTCGATTGCGACACTCTCAAGTGTCGACACTTAGGTGTCTGAAATGAGGAATTTCATACTACCAGGAGGGTAGCTGTTGAGTGACAGGTTAAGTGCTCTGTATTCCCTTATCGCTGATTCAAGATTATCAAAGGAATTAAGATGTGCTTTAGATTATAATATCAATGTATAATATTACCGACACGTCGCTAACCACTTTGATCGTCGACAAATTGTGCGCTTCTCACAATTCGATTGTATATTTTGTAAGATAGAAAGGTTCAAATTAAATCATATTTTTATTTGTGTCACTATGATTGTTCAGAAGATAGTTCAGCGACAATTAAAACAAATTGAGATACTCTAAAGGTACATAGAAATAATCTCTCTATCGAAAAGTATACCATCAACGGGACACGTCATCTCTTTGCTAATGTATTTAGATGAAATTTGGTGATTTTAATGCTGGAAAACATTGCTTATAAAAATCTCTGCATTCAAAGTGATTTATCTATCCTTTTTAAAAAAGAAGGTTTATAAGTCATACAAAACTACCCGTAAATTTTTTTAAATAGTATTTTGTCTAGCGATTAGTGCGTTTTTACGGACAAATGCATAGTTTCCTTTAAAATATTAAAAAAATTTGTCAAATTATGTAACGTCCTGTTACGGATTTCCGTCTATATTTTAAAATATTTTTATTTTATAATGTCATCCACTGAAACAGTAGATTTTCCAGATTTGCTAAGAGGTATTCATTCGAGTCCGTCCAGGATAAATAGAATCTTACTTTTACTCTCTTCTATTGTTATACTAATGCCAAATAATGCTCAATCTTCTACCAAGCGCCCAAAACCCACAACACAGTATTAAAATGTAATTTAATTCCCACTTTAAGGAGATAGCTTTCTTCAACACCTCAGATAGCGAATTTAATCAAAATGTTTTGTACAGACCTAAATGTCTTGTACAAGGCTAACTGTTTATTATTATTTCACTGATTTCAATCCTCATCCCATCCCCTTTTCCTCCCTCATCCTTCCCATCAATCTCATCCATCTTACTTTTTCCTTTCTCTTTTAAATTCTCTTAGTAATGTATTCGCTCTTTTTATTACCTTCTACACTGTGTGTAATTTCAATTACTTAACTGACACCGATCATTAGTCTTTTGGTAATTCAGAGAAAACACACAATTGTTAGAATACATTCTGAGAATTTTATGTCTGTTTTAAACATTTTTTGTTTTATGTTTTTCAAATAATATAATTAAAATATAATGTTCTTAGGTTTTCACGGCCACTCAAAATCTTCTGGTTTGTGTCTTCTGGGGTATTATGCCGTATTTTTACGACCTTTCTGGCCGACACATCAGCCCTGATGGTGGACCCAGCAATGGGATCCGAAACTTCGTAAAAACACGGAATAATACCCCAGAAGACACAAACCAGAATATTAAAATATATACATATATTTTCTATCAGAAAAATTTAATATTTTTGCTTTCACTTAAGTGAAAGCTTTTAACCTGCAATAATATGAAAGAGAATCGTATAATATGCCAACCGTAATTGGTTCTTAGTAGACACAGATACTTTTAGAACTTAGAAATTAAAAATAAAATATTGCGGACGAATAAATGTGATGAAAGTGCGGTAGATAAGAAAAGAATAAATCGAATTCTATGATTTGAACACCTTTTTTGTACTTACGATGCTATTTATGTTCGCTTCGGCGTGTGTTTGGTCTCCGTCCGCGGACCTTACGGTAAAATCGGCGACTTCGCCTCTCATGTTTTAAATGCAACGCGCCACATTCGACGGATCGTCCGCACTGCGTACGCACGTGTGTTTGTCGCAGAATATCCGCCGCGGAATATTGTATGTGGCTGCTAAATTCGGAGCGGAAAAAAAGCGAAAGATACGCTCAGTGTGGTGCTGGCCTTAACGGACATTCCCTTGTCGTTTTCCTGTATTATGTGCCAGATCTTTCCCTTCTAAATCTAATTCTATAGGAGGATATGGCCTTAAGAATACCAACATAAATATGTATTTTTTAATTTCTACTTTTTCTTTTTAATCACTAATATTCCTTGTTATCTTCGCACCTTATTACATTATTCGCAGATCTTTTTATTTTCTTAACGAAGTTTCTAGAAAAGTTTCTTCCATGTCGAGCCTGGGGCGCACACACTGAGAGATTTATTAATGCTTAGCCTTTTCAGCCCGTTCCGTACCCCTCAGACAAATACCGGATGATCCTGTTTCTTATTCATGAATTTGTACGACAGTATATATACAGTATACATAAACAGCACTGGGCCATATTTGATATTTTGTTACAACAACCAACTAGTTGCAGTAAAAGTGTGTCCTTTTTATTAGTGATGCAACGAATACTACTTTCACGAATACGAATAATTCGGCGAATACGAGTACGAATAATTCAACAAGATAATAAACAACACACCATTGTTCTTTTTTTACTCCCTTTATATTAACTCGTGGCGTCTGCTTGCTTGCTTGCCGGCTTGCCGTCGATAAAACTTTGGATCGATTTTTAACCCTTTTTCCGTGATCCAATCGAGCTGAAACTTTGCAAGCAGACTCGTGGCGACGATCAAAAAGATCTATCAAATTTTCGTTAAAAAATTAATAACTTTAGTGTAATTTTGGATTTTTCAAATTTTTAATGTTTTTTCATACAAGTTGTATGGATATTTTAACGCATATGGTAGACGCGAAACCCGAAAATGAGAAAGGGAGTATTGTAAGAACTTAGTTTTTATGGGTTATTTTTTTACTGAGAGATTTAATAATTAAAATTTACCTCCGGCATTTTTTGTTCAAAAAGCACAATTATTACAATACAAAAACTATATGAATTGAGCACCTAATTTTATGCTAAAAAGGGATAGCTTGTTGGTCTCGCGGGTTCGAACCTCACGCCAGACTAGCAAGTTAGTCCTATTTACATAGCACAAGCTTTTAGCTTAGTTTGAAAATAGTAAGAATATTAATGTGACACGTATTCCGTGTTCGCATCTCTATTTAAAAAAAATGCGTTGAAGTTTATTAAGTAAATATTTTCGGTATAGGCAACACATTTTAATGTTCTTGGACCATATTTATTAGTTACCATGAGTAGTCCTTCGTATGTTGTAAATCTAGTATCACGTTTTATACATTTATAACAATTTATACGTATTGTTTCTAATACATACGTATCCGAGTAAATATTTCAATTACGAACTATTATATTTACGCAAAAATACCTACCGATCAGACGGTTTGTGTTAACCAAAATTTTTATTCAATAATTGTTTAACATTAATATAAATTTTCTTCAGAATATTTTGGGTACGTCCAAATTTTTCAAGAGCACAGTACTGGCTTTTATCCCCAGGGGGACATCACTAATAAAAATAAAGCTTCATCTCTGTGAGACATCTATAATATATATTGATCGATTTTATTTTTTGTCAATAATGTATTTCATAATAAGTATCGTATTTAGACTACATTTATGTGTATACTAATCAGGGGCGTGCAGTGAGAACATCGCAGCATGACTGTTACGTAACCAATTATTTGGAGAAAAAAATCGGAATACAACATATATTTCGTAATATTTCTATCACAATTGTTATCATAGCATTCATATTTTGATGTATTATAAAAATCTTTTGCATAAATATTTAATTTCTATTTTTTTTCCAAAATAAACGATTACAAAAAAGTCATGCTTCAATGTTCCTACTGCACTCGCCTGATACTAATATAAAAACACAAAGATTTTTTGTTATAAAATTCGTATCTTATACATAGGTTTGATAATATTTAAACCTATGATAAATACCCGTATATAAATTCCTCGTCCCATGACAGCTTACCGCGCATTTTTCCGCAGGTAACTTGCAGTTACGTCTTACATTTCCACTTTCAGCTTGCCGCAGCGGCGATGTAGGTTACCCAGTCCAAGGGTAGATTCCAACCGAACCTTCGCCCGACAGGGTCGATCTGGGAAACTTCCAGCGCTAGGTCGGATCAGTCGCACGGCAAGTTTCCCTTCGGCTAACTACACGTTTGCAACTCTACTCCTGATTTATGTAATTTGTTTGCAAACTTTTCCGGACTTAGCTAGCTCCGCCACCTTCCGGCATTACTCGGCTCCCAAGCGTGCTTGATCAACTCGGTTGCCTATTTAAGGCCTGGATCAGTGTGATGCTTTTGCAGGCTCAGGTTTTGATTAAATAACTTTTAAAATTTCGTAGATTGTCCTCTTACCTACTTCTAACCTATTCCCTCTTTCGCGTAATTACTTTTGTTTTTTTTTTAAAGTTTATTTCGGCTTTTTTCGTAAACCTCATGAATAATTTATTAAAACCGATATAAGTAGACCTCTTTCGTATATTATTTATTTATGGTATTTATGTTTAATTTGTAGAACTCCATATTTATTTTAGTCGAAATTTAAAATAAATTAAATTTTAATAATTATTATTGATGTAATTTAAAATGAATTAAATTTAATGAATATTATTATTACTGAAATTTAAATTTAAATTTAAAAAATTTAATTTTTGATAATGGCCTTGCAAGCCGTAACAACTGTAACACTTAAAAATAGTAAACCCGCAGAACTTAATAATAATATTAATTGAAATTTCATTAATAATAATTATTAAAATTAATTTTTTTTTGAATTTCGTTAAAAAAAAAAACGTAAACACCAACACAACGAAACAATGTACCTCGTACGCACGGCATACACATACTAATTCGATTGTCTTTCTTAAATGGAAAGAGGTCTACCACATTATAAAATGTAATCTTTTTCGAAAATATACTCACCTGCTATCAAGAAGAAAAAAAAATCGGACACTTGTGGACTTCTATCTAATGCCAGTAGACTTTATGTAACTGAATCAATAAACCTTATATTTAATATTTGCATCCTCCTCTGAGTCAAAATATTTTTTCCCAGGAAAACATTAATAAATGCGATGTTATTCAAATTTATACATATTTTGTACTGCATAAATCATAACTCATCATATCCCAGTATTCGTGAATGCCTCTATAAAGAACAACCTGTTTTGTTATTAATGGAATCGGCATTAACTTTGTAGTGATTATTCATGATGAGCTTCAAAATGCATGGAGTAAAACATTACCATTCCCAACACACTTTCACCTTCACCAATTATTTATAGGATTTTCCACCTAAGCCATATTTTACATATTTCAGTGTAGTTAGTTTAGTACTTCATCTGCCGATAAGAGGCCCTATCACTCGAAATTCGAGTAGTATATTTGTAATATATAATTATACTCAAGTAGAGTAACCATCAAGTTTTATTACATCAATTTTTTGAGAAAAATATGTGTATACAAATACTAATTACATTATCACGTTTTGGGTGAAAGCTTGTCTCACCCTAAGTGCTTATTCAGAGTGCACAGGCGGGAGCGGGTGCGTGTGCGCTCGCGCTGGCTCTGGCGTCACCATGTTCACAGTGCCGAAGCGGCTGAGAGTCTAATATGTATGCTTCTCAAACTTCGCGATACTTACAATTGCCGGCAAACTTCTTGAAATTCTTTGACGTGGTGGGGGAATGCGCAGAAGACGAAATTTGGGTCTCGTTAGTGGAAAGGTAGATGCGCAAACTTCCCCCCACTACGCCGTAGAATTTCAAGATGTTTGCCGGCTACTGTACGTAGAAAGATGGATGAAGACTTGGTTTTATTAATGGAAAATTCATTTTTCAAATGGGAAGTAAATTATGTGAAGTTGGCTAAATGTTTGAAAATGAAAAAATGAAAATGTTTGAATTTAATATTTTTATTCTTTAACTTTAATGTGTAATTATATAAAATGTGAAAGACTACAAATAAAGTTTTTGTTAATTGTAAATAATCTTTTATTTTGATAAAACTTCTAATTTTACCTAAATAGGATGATTAATTTTAGAGAAATGTATAATTATTTGTATAATAGCTGCCCGTATGTCGCAAGTCGCGCGAATATTTCACAAAAAATGCTTCACGGGCGTTAAAGTAGTAAGTACCTTACCAGCTTTTTATAGTTTTTTGGGTAATATAATTTATAGGTAAAAAAAAATAGAGGTAAATTTTTAAAAATATTTTATATAAAAAAAAACATAATTTATAGGTAAAAAAATTACATTCGATTTTTTATTACTTTAATTAATTTACTTGACGGCTCTATTGAAGTGTTGTGGGTGTTTGCTTTGCCAAATAGCAGTGCGATGTTGCACTGCGGATATAAATTCTTCCGCACCGATTTCCATGTTGTGGCGTGTGGATCAAAAACGTTTAGAACCAGACGCTTTGGCCACCGCCAGACGCTCGGGCAGTGTGAAAGATACAGGCGGATTGGGCCAACAGAATCGGCCGCGCGCTAGGAGCGCTACCTGCGCCCGCGCCCGCCCCTATGCAGGCGCGCCCGCGGTCGAGCACTGTGAAGGCGAGAGGCGTGTAGGTACATTTGAACTACACGCACCCGCGCCAGCGTCCGCACCCGCCCTTACTCTGAAAGAGCCCTAAGGGGTGATGACTGATGACATGGTTTGTCAAACTATGGCGCGCTCGATCTTTTATATGTGAAGAAAAAATGTGTAGCAGAAACAAGAAACAGTAATAAAATAAAACGGATAAAAATTTGAAGATGCAATATCTTGGCGAAGGGCTAATATCACCTTAAGATATTGCCAATCTACTATGCGAATGTGCTTCCATGCTCCTGAATACTATTCAATAATATTTTTGATGTGTAACATCTTTCCTCTCGCTTTCCTGCAATTTGTGGGAGTGATTTCGTGAAAATGGACGGAAATGCGTAACTTGAAACTAGACGCCGGGGAAGCGCGCTTTTTCATTTGACCAATGAGCGCGCGCGGTGATAGACTTGGCCGTCAGATGGTACCAACCCATTTTCCGAGAGGTTGGTACTGTATTAATAAATGTATATATATATATATTTTTTTTTCTTTTTATTAATTTTTTTTTTTTTTTTTTTACATCTCAGACCCACAAAACATCACATTGATATTTGTCTGTAGGTGCATCAATACATATATATAAATAAATTGTATATACCAGAAATACATTCATATTAATTAATTACAATAGATCTTATAAACTCAAATACAAATCTACAATACTATACAACAATACAAGAAAAAATACAAATATTACCAAAATCAAAATAAGTCTCTTTTATTTAATAACATATTCATTAATTCTGTATTTTGCCCTTTTTTATTAATATCCATTTTGACTCCAATCCAATTCTGTATTTTGCCCTTTTTTATTAATATCCATATGAGTTTGTTACTTTCAAACTCTATAGGGATTGACAAAATTAAAGAAAATAAACCTTCTTGTGTTGCTCTGTTAATAACGAAACGACATTCGATGTTTATTCTTTAATGTGTCAAATATTTATTTGATAACTTTATCAAACACAGCGTCATGTCAATTGTTTTGTTTTTTTTTTCTGTTCACCTACATAGTACACTGTTTTATCGATACGGTCGCACTTATTTACCGAAGGTTCACAGTGGGGCAAAATACAATATTTTTCTAATGACCAAATTCTTAAACTGTTTTATCGACATCGCCAAAATTCTTTAATAACAACTCACAGTGCGGCAAAATAGATGGCAAAACACAATACTAAAAAATGCACGTACACATTAATATATGTGGATTTATAAATGAATTTTTAATAATAAGTGTCTGAAAAAAGTGCAGATCATTGATAAAAAATGCATGTGAGTAATAATAAATAATAATTCGAATAAATATTTCCATATTTAGCTTTTTTAAATTTTGAAGTTAATTTCTGTCGCTGCTCAATTGATATTTTAAATTGTGAGATGTCAAAACACATCATGTGCGACTACTGTAAGGCTCGCGCGTTTTTTTGTTTATAGATTATCACCATATTATGATCTTCCGCCGTTTTCTGTCAACTCCTGGCCGAAGGCTTTTTCTAGTGCGTATTATACGCTGCCATGTATTTCTGCGGAATTTGATGATTCCGTCGGGTTTCGGGGTGACTTGCCGGCACTTTGATTCCCCTCGGATGACTGCATTCGTCCAGCGACGTAGAAGAATGCAGTCATCCGTAAATATCTATATTATAATTACTCCAACCAATGTCGTTTCTGCATTTGGATGATGATTTCTATTTGTATACAATAATTTTGCGTTGCTTATCTGGTCCTGTGGCGCAACGAATACCACGTCTGACTGCGGATCAGAAGATGCCAGGTTCGAATCCTGGCAGGAGAATTTTTTTTTACGGTCGAGAATATTTTTTTTGTTGAAATTTTAATTGCATTTTTGGTTTTGAACATTCATGAACATTCATTTTTTATATTAATTTTTTTATGTAACAAACCAAATTAAACAAAGAATACAATGTCGTATGTTTCTGCATTTGGATGGTGATTTCTATTTGTATACAATAATTTTGCCACGTTGTTTATCGGGTCCTGTGGAGCAAAGAATAACACTTCTGACTGCGGATCAGAAGATGCCAGGTTCGAATCCTGGCAGGATCGAATTTTTTTTTACGGCCGAGAATATTTTTTTTGTTGAAATTTTAATTACATTTTTGGTTTTGAACATTCAAATTTGTTTATGTAAAAATTAAACAAAGATTAATTTTTTATAATGTTGTATAAAAGTAATCAACACTGCGAGAAGGGAAGAGAATAGGTACCTACCTATCGAACTATGGTTTATTCCGCTCTGACTTATTAATCGGTTAGAAATTTTGAATAAATACTTTGTCTTATCTATCTATATATCTAAACTACCCGTAATTAAAAGTGGAAATTTACCAGATACAATTGACCGTGAAGCGGCTGACGTAGGCATACGTAAACAATTGTGTTTGCTGCACAGCAAACAATGGAAGTTTGCCAGATACAATTGGCCGCGAAGCGGTTGACGTAGGCATAGGTAAACAATTAGCCGCGCAGCGGTTATCGCTGGCCGCGGAGCGGCCATCATTGGCCGCTAAGCGGCCACAATAGCCGCCCGCAGGGCCTAGCAGTAAGCAATCGGCGAAGCCGATTACTTTCCTGCTAGTTTTACATTTAATTCTGTCGGTGTATTAAATCCACAGGTTTTATTTCCCGTTTCTTCTATTTATATATATATAATATATAATAATTTCTATATAGCGATTTTGAAATACCACAAGGGACAGTTCTGGGTCCACTCCTATTTATAATATACGTCAATGACATCTTCAAACTTAATCTGACGGGTAAAATCATATCATATGCAGACGACACAGGTATTATTATAAGCGGACCAGACTGGAACACAGTAAATAAACACGAAAATAGAGACATGAATATACTGAAATCTGGTTTGATAACAATTTGCTCTCCCTAAACTCCGATAAAACATACTACATACCCTTTTCGATAAAAAAAACCATAAAATACCGCTTAACATAAAAATTACCATCCACAATAACAATTGTGACAGAATGACCTGCAACAACTTATGCTCAATAATAAATCCAAAAAAGGAAATGAAATATCTTGGAGTAATTATAGACCAACATCTTAAATGGCATTGCCATATCAACGAGTTGACGAAAAGAATTAGAAGATGTATATATATTTTCATAAAACTACGAAACATTCTAAGCATAGACAATTTAAAAAAGGTATAATGCAACTGTGCATTCACTACTCTAATATGGAATAATAGGGTGGGATGGAACTTATAATAATGTAATAGATCGAATTAAAGTAATTCAGAGTACAATTATTAAAGTCATACATAAAAAAAAATCTACATTCCCCACACAAACACTATTCAAAATGTTTCCAGTCCCAAAGGTGGAATCTATATACAAAAGAGTATCAATTATGCAACTTATCAAAGAAAATGATCAGGCAAATTTCGAAAAAGACACAACACCAAGATAAAGAGACAATTTTAAAATCCCAAAATGCAATACAAAAAAATATCAACAAGGTTTTATATACTCAGGCCTGAAATTTTTTAACAACCTCCCTATCGAAATGAAAAAGATAAAGGATACAAAACAATTGAAGAGAAAATTGAAAGAACATCTCTATGAACTGAACTAGACACCCTTACCTTCTACTTACTTACTTCATCCTGATATATAATATAATATAAAATAATAAAATGTAAGTAATTAAATATAAATTCATAGTTCCTTGTCCGAACACAAGAGCAATGCTCTTAAATGGAGAGGAACTATGAATAACACAATTGTGTAATAAATATTATAAAGAAAAAAAAACTGTGGCATTTTTCGCATTGGTATTACGCAATGTAATGTATGCGCAAAATTGCCCGGGTTTCATTGTCAACAAGTCAGCTGTTCTGCTCTCTCTCGTTTCGTATACCATCTTTCCCCCACATTGCGTCAGATTCAAATTTATTGTTAAAATAATATATTCCAAAACATGCGATCACGTGATCGCCAGAAATTCTGCCATTGATTTTTACTGGTAATGCTGGCATCCTGGTACTGGTATTTCTTGTTTAGAAAGCCCTAATTCGAGCGAAGACAAACAAAGCAATTATATTGGGTTACGTAACGATTTGACGTTGGTACCTCCTCACTGACAAACATTCCGTCGTACCGGTATTTATTTTTTATTTCCGTAAATATTTTTTCCTATAAGATAATTGCTTTGGTTTGAATAACCAATCAGAAGTCCACTGGGAGGAGGTGATCATGATAATTTTTAACGAACAATCGGTAATTACTGTGTCTAGTTTATTCGTTTAAAATTTCTCAAATCTTTTCATTGTTCCATTATCAATTAAAATTATCTAAACCGTTGAGAGCCAAAACGATTACTAATCTAAAAAATTGTTTCCCACCTTTCACACCACTTCCCCCTAAATCCCCATTTTAAATTATTACTAGTCTAGAAAAGAGAAATCGAACCACTTAACATGCTTCAAACTTTAATAGATCTTTGTAGATCTATTGCAATCAATGTTGATTACCATTGTTGAACATGGATGATAGTGAAAACACAAGATAGTTCGAATGTAGGGACCGTTTCACCAAAAATCGTTGTCCTCATATAACAACCAGTTGGACATCTGATTCTATTTGAGGCAATTATATTTTTCTCTTTAAGAAAAATGGTTGCTTTGGTTGTGTATTTTATTATTTTCACGGTTTTGTAAATGAGATTATACCCAGTCTGGAAGTATAATTAAGGATCTTTTTACAACTCGCCTGGGAATGCAAACTTTGATGTATTATAAATAAAAAATAAAGCTTTCTATACAGATGCATCATCTTTATAATGTGGAGTTTTGAGCTGTTTGCCTTTATGCGATATTCTTCGGATATTACAGGCGGTAGAACATAATGATTTAATTAGCCGTTTGCCAGTACAGATGTATTTATCTGGTTTGACGACCGCAATCTGTAGATAATCTATTTCAGTTCAGTTCAACTGACGATACTCGTTGCCGCATGGCGACACATCTCGTCTTTGGGTCATTAGACACAGGCTTCTACGATTCAGGTTACCGGTGATTTAAATCTGATAATCTTACACACACTTAGGTATATGGTGTTCATCTTACGTGTTATGCTGTTGCACCATTTTCTAAGGAATTAAGTGGAGCCTAGTTTCACAATGTTAAACGAAAATTGTATATGTTACAGTGATAGCATGTTTCTAGTGAATTCTAGTAAATTTCGGTAAACCCATAACCAAGTACATTTTTACCGACGGATTTAGTGAAAGTATATTTTAACCGATACTCACTGGTGATTATATTATTTTATTTTATTAAATTATTTTCGGAACTGTCATTGAAACTAAATTTGACAGTTCTTCAGATCCAGATGTTTAGTGCGGCGCTACTATCAAATACTTATAATCTACTACTATCAAACCTAACCTAACCTTACCTAACCTAGAAGTAAATATTCACGACAATTGACCAATATTACGTCATAGTTTTAGTATTTTCAAATTCATTTGCTTATAATGTTAATTCATATACTTGCAGATGCGTATTGTCATTTGAGATCCTATACATATAACGGCAGTGATTCTGTAAATCCATTTTTTTCAATACATTATCAAAGCCATTATGGTAAAATATATTTAAACTCGTGAAAATACATTTTTACTAAAAATAAGCTATCATTATAACATTTTACGATACCCATCAAAATGTAAAGTCTACCCCATATTTTTCTTAAAAAAAAAATAGAGATGCGAATACGGAATACGTGTCACATCAATATTCTTACTATTTATTATCAAACTAAGCTAAACGCTTGTGCTATGAAAATAGGGCTTGCTGGTCTGGAGTGAGACTCGAACCTTTGGATTACGAGGCGATATTCCTAACCACAAGACCAACAAGCTACTCTTGTAATATTGTACGGATCTTTCTGATAGTCTTTATATTATACTGAATATGCTTTACACTTTATTTAAGACTAAGACATTTTTACTATTAATGTATTATTTATTTATAAAAAGTGTATTGTGTATTATCACAGTATACTAAGTGAAAACTTGCTTATCAAGAACTCATTCCTGAATTGTGATTATTGATTTCCGATATTTATTTATTTTTTATAAATATTATTTACAATGCATTTTATCATTAAGGCATTATTTATTTTTCATTTATCATAAAAAGTGTATAACGTATTGTATATAAACTTGTTAATTTATCGTAAAAGTATATTGTGTAATTATGTCATATACAAAATTTAATTACTATAATGTGATTCGTTGTACTCGTGGCTATATTTAAAACTGCGCAAATTAAAATACACTGAGAAGTTTTTTGAATCGCCTGGACAATCGCCCAGTCTGCAAGGCTATCCGCCGCTGATGCTCAAGCTTGTGAACTTTCGTACTAAAAGCTGTCATTTTAAATTGCAAAGCTTTATCTACTTTCCTAACATTTTATCAAGTTTCTTCAGTCTTTTAATGTAACAAGTTTTTTTTTTAGGAAAATTACAGTGTGTCTAAACTAAATATATATATTACATTGATAAATCACATACACAGACCACCAAATACACAGGGTGTCTCATTGCTAGTAGCAAAAACTTCAGGGGAGCCATCTTCATTCAATTTTGAATAGAAAATATTATTTACTCTTTGGGTTATAAAATGTCGACAGTTATGGTGATAAGCGACATCAAAATTTGCATTTTGTTTTCAATATTTCCGACTTATTTTTTGTAAAAATTAGATCATAATTTAAGTAGTTTATATCGAATATTTAAAATTCATTAGCTTTGACACTGTTACGAGGTGGTAGAAGCTACGAGATACCCTATATGCATTTATTAATATCTAGTTAAACATGGTTGTTGGGTCAAGTAGTACGCCGCTTGCCTTATGACCAAGTGGTCAGCGCTTCGAGACATTACTTAGTAAAAATATTTAATGATTTTTTCGGTCATTTATTTTATTGAATTAAATTAATTTTTTTATAAATTTATTTAAAATTATTTAATTGATTAAATTTTATTAAAACTTGTTTGTATACGAGTATATGGTTTTGATAAAATTGTTAGTAATTTAATACTTTTTAATCGATTTTTAACGTCCATTTCATTGTTATATTAATTTTTACGCTTTTCAATTTTCTCTTCAAATGTATTTCTGCAGAAGCCAACGCCAGATGTCACTTAGTGTTTGTAAGTTTCTTTATATCTTTGGATTGGCAAAAACTATTTTTATTTCGGTATAATTTTTTATACATTATTAGTTTTATCCGTTTGATTTTAAGTCATACATAACTACTTTTTTTCACCTAGTTTAATTTATTTTTTAATATTAATTTTTGTGATGACCCAATAATTGAATTCACGAAGAGAGATACTGTGCTGTGTTACATTTAGATGCACATTTAATACTTCAACAAAGTGGTAAATCAATTATGAATTTTGGGTGCTACCTAAGTGTTCATTAACTCACACATTGAACAGAGTTGAGGCGGTAAATAAATCACAAACAAGCATTTAGATCAGCGTTTCCCAACTTTTTTTGGCTCGCGTACCACTTGGTAGTAGGTATATCAGCTTAATTGTACCACTTCGTAAAAATTATTGTATTTCGAGAAATTTGTTATTCTGTTTGCATTATAAATTTTATAGGTTGACTATATTTCCCAGAACTCAATTTATTTAAGTTTTAAAAAAATAACAAAGGTTTTATTTTTTCTGATAAAAATGAGACATTTGAACTTTACATATTACAATTCTTTTAAATAAAAGGTGTCGAAGCTCATTTCTTATCGATATTCAAAACCACCTTTAAAGAAGTATTACGTAGAATTAAATTAAATTATTTGTATAAAAAAAAATGAAATGCGCCGCAGGCAATGATATTAATAGAAAATATATGTAAATAAAATTAATTAAACATGGTAAATGTAAAAATTCTTCTGATGAAAACGAGATAAGTCACACTTTCATTTTTACAAATATACAGCAGCGCCGCAGACGAAATTTTCGAAAGTGCACTCCAAAAATACGATATTGATTGTTGGATTTTCGATCATCGACTGTACATATTAACAACTGTACTGTATATTATTAATTAAAATTATAGGAAAAATACAATAGTTTAAATGATATTTTTATGACTGATTTTTATTTTACTTTTTACGTCCGCCATTCCTGATTATTTTTCGCGTACCACCAATTATCCACACGCGCTCAACCAATTATCCACTCGCGTACCACCAATTGTCCACTCGCGTACCACCGGTGGTACGCGTACCACAGGTTG
>JADDOH010023100.1:0-14539 GCA_016648135.1 Agrypnia vestita | reverse complement strand
TAGTGTAGTACTACATTGTAGTAGTGAGTACAGAGCGGACCCATCACTACATCGCACTCTTCTGTCTCGGGGGCAGGAAGAAAGGAAGAAGCTCCTCTTAGGCCCAAATTCAGAGTCAATACTTAGATGATTCAAAGGTTTATTAATCGAGAAAGAGGAAAGTAAGACAACGTGTGAAATTCTAGTACCTACCTAGGTGATGAATAATAATAATAAAAATAATATTTGGATAACTTGTATAGCGCCATTTTCGCGAATACTCACCTCAAGGGCGCTTTACACAGAAAAAATATTATCTTACAAAACAACTTACTGCTAGAAAAGAAAAAACTTATTTACTATTACTTATTCACTAGGTGGCATGCAAGAAATGGAATTAAAATTGAATACTATAATAGTTGGGAGTGCCTGAAAGAATTAGGTGTTTTCGCGGAGTGCACACTAAGAGTGGAAAACATTAGCTAGCGTTGTTGTGGTCAGATTCTATAGGTTTTTATAGGATTGTCTAAATAAATGCGTCTTAAGTTGTTTTTTGAACTGTGGTAAGCTGTCTGTTTGTCTCAGTTTATTAGGTAGTTTGTTCCATAACTTTGGTGCAGCCACCACGAATGTTTAGAACAGGTACCTAGATGAGTTTGTGTACTTGGGAAGTATGTTTGATAGAAGAGGAAATGTTGAAAAAGATATCGAAAGGAGAGTGGCTGCGGGGAATAGGGTGAACGGTGCTTTGAACGCAATAGTTTCCAATAGAAATATGTCTGCCGAGGCAAAACTAGCGGTACATAATGGAATTCTGGAACCGACACTGACGTATGGAAGCGAAGCCTGGAGGTGGCAGAAAAGGAACGAAAGTAGATTGAATGCAGTGGAGATGAGATCCCTCAGACATACGTGTGGCAAATCAATTTATGATAGAGTAAAGAAAGCAGATATTAGGAATGAATGTAAAGCTGATCTTAACTTAATTAATAGAATTAAAAAAGGGTCGCTCAGATGGTTTGGGCATGTTGAGCGAATGAATGAGGCAAGAATGGTGCATACAAAATATAGGTATAATGCAAGTGTTGATGGCGCCAGAAAGAGAGGGCGACCGCGGAAGACGTGGCATGACCAGATTAACCAGATACTGGAAGTATCTGGTTAATGGTCCCGTTAGAAGCCTCAACAACCGGCGAACTTGCATGCGAAGATGTATGAATGTGGATGAGGCGAGAGTTGTATGTCAGGACAAACGAGTGTGGCGCTCTATCCTCTCTGCCTACCCCCGCGGGGAAACGGTTTTATTTTGTATGTAGTGAAAATTACGCTTTTAAGGCGTACCTTAACCTTTAAATAATCTTAGTATTGACTCTGAATTCGTGCCTTACACTCTTCCGTCCTGACTCATAACTCTGGCTTCATTCACATTCATACTAGGGATGGGTCGTCGACGTATTTACCGTCGACGAAACGAGACCGTCCACGTCCATCCATCGACGAGACGATCAACTAGTTGAATTCGTCAACTAGTTGACGCGTCAACTTCGTTACGCGGACGTCGCGGACGTTTATCTAAACATCGGGACGATAGTCAACTGTCTACGGTTTGACGCGACGCTGCTCGACGGCACAACCGTTGGTTATTTTTATGACGTTAATTTTTAAAATTTAAAGAAGTTCGAAGGAATATAGTTTCGGGGAAAGTAAAACCGCTACTTGTGCTTATATGTAAAAAGAAATATTTTATTATTTATTTGTTTATAGGCTTTTACATATTGTTTTATAGACTTCTTTCTATATATAATAAAGAAAGAAGTAGGTATACACAACAATATCAGGTGTAAGCAGTAAAATATATATATAAACTACATATATAAGCAGTGAAAGTATCGGGTATAAGCATTAAAATATGAGTATAAAAATTAAAAATATAAAGTACAAAGCAATGTGTGTATAAAAAAATATATTCGATACACATTATTACATGTGTACAGGGTTATTTGGAAAACAATAATAACCTAGCAGGACTATATTCCTGCTTTGATTATGAGTATTATTTTTTGTAAAACGTTGGACTATCACTACACTAACTCAAATCGATTACGAAAAATTCATTCGTTTCAATACAAGTTAAATAAAATTATAAAAACCTTCACATTTATTTATTATCTATAAATTTATAAATAAATACATAATTTAAAAATACTTTACATTTGAGATGTTATCTAGAAATTTATTGAAGAATACATCTTTTGGTACGCACAAGCGCTGCGCACCAATCTCGACGCTATTTTTTAACCCAAAAAAAATGTGGAAGCTCGCTCGGAATTAAAAAATAGGCTAATAGGGTGGGTCTCCGCCTCGCGGTATCAGAAATTCACCGTGGTAAATATTTTCACCACAGGCGAAGACGAATGAATTTAATTTTACAAAAAAAAAGAATTTAAATTATTCAAAAACACAAAAAATCTAACACTTAGAAAATTCAGAAATTAAACACTGTTTTTTCACAAAAATTCGGCTTCGCGAACGGGCAGAGTAACTAGGTAAAAAATGTTTCCGAAAACTGAGGATGCCCGTCCACGAAACCATCCTTTATTTATACCCCTAAAACTAGACATAACGGGAATCTAACGGTTGAAATCGGATTAGCCAGAGTGGGGAGATGCATCTTACTTTCACCCAGAGGCTGCCCGTGGTGGACCGCGCGCGTCTCCGCTGGGTCGACCTGAAAGCCGCTGTGATACCGTGCAGCGGCGGCCAATTTCGGCCGGTTTTTTAAAGATATCTCACGACAGAAAAGTAGTGTATCTGTCATTTAAACACAAAAATGAACGCCTGACACATCCGCGTGTGAACTACATTATGACAGGTACGCCTGAATGTGTCAGCGTTCGTAAATCGCCTTGAAAGGGGCGATTTCTAATTTAAGATGCATCTCCTCTCAGACTAATCCAATATCAATTTTTATGACGAATCTAATAGGAAATGACATGCCGATTGCGGTGATATACGACATGTCGGGTTTGGTTCAATTTAATATCACTCATCTTGGTGATGTTTCGCGCGTTACGCAGCATCCGGCCCGCCACGTACCGTTAACGTGCGGTCCATAAAACCCGACGCTGGCTATTGGCCGTGTCAGGCGGGTGAAGATGCTGTTAACTTCGGCCACCTGCACGACCACCTAGGGAATCTATTGCGCAGTTATTAATTTAACTGCCAAAGATGATAAAAAAATATGTTTAAATAATTATAATAGCAGCCCTGGGCAAGGGAATCTGCTCATCTTTAGATTAAATAACCAAACCCTTTATCTCCCATCAGTTTTCGAAATTAAAAGACCGCCAAACCCCTGTTTATTAAAATTACAAGCAACAAACAAGAAAAAGTTACATAAAATTACAAGAAATAAAATTACACAAAATTACAAGTAATAAACAAGAAAAGTTACAAGAAATTACAAGAAATAAAAATTACACAAAATTACAAGTAATAAACAAGAAAAGTTACAAGAAATAAAAATTACACAAAATTACAAGTAATAAACAAGAAAAAGTTACATAAAAAGGTTACATAAAATTATAAGTTATAAAATTTACATAAAGGTCAAAATACAATCATTTACAATAACCGGTTCCACGATTGCCGAGACCGACGGAAACTTTTATTTCAAACTGTTCTCCGGTCAATCGCGGAAGGACCCATCATTACACATAAATTTACTCAAAATGTGAGCGACAAATTTATCACACATATTTATGACAAAATATTAATGAATGACAAACAATTTTCATTCACACAAAGGCTGTCATTAGCAAAACACCTGCATGGCGGGTGGGCCCCACCCCCCGCTGGCGCCGTAGCGGGTGGCGGGGCGCCCGCCACCGGTCATTATAATCTCATTATTATTAATTAATTAATTAATTAATTATCACATTATTGTTCACACAAATGTTACACCTATTATTGTTTGTTTTTATGCCTCGCGCTCGGCGAGCCTATGGCATTTAAGGTCCTGTACAGAACACCACCCCCGTGTGACTTCGTCACACCAAGAGGAAGTACAGGACCTCCGGCGGCGGAGTGATGTCGTCTATGTTGTCTCCGACGTCGGCTGCGTCGGCAGGGCGATGACCTTGGTCGCCGGCCGCACGGAGTCTCCGGAAGCAGTCCGTAGCCGCACCACGCGGACTTGGCCGTCGGCGGCGGGTGTGGCCTCCACAATGACTCCTCTCGGCCAGCTGTTGCGGGGCAGGGCGGAGTCGGCAATGATGGCGGTGGCCCCCTCCCGAAGCGGAGGGGCCGGCTCCTGCCACTTCCGTCGTTGGGCGAGAGTCGGGAGGTATTCCCGGATCCACCGGCGCCAAAACATGTCTGCAAGCTGCTGAGCGAACTGCCACTGCTTCTTGAGGCAGACCTGCTCATCCAGAGGTCCATATGTGGCGAGATGAGAATGTCGCCCGGGCGCGCCCAGTAGTAGGTGGTTCGGTGTAAGCGGGGCGTCATCCATCGGGTTGACTGAGACGTGCGTGAGCGGGCGGCTGTTCACCACGTTCTCGGCTTCAGCAAATGCCGTCAGTAGAGTTTCTGGGCGCGGGGCGCGCTCCTTCAAAATGGCTTCCAGTGCTCTTTTTATGGATCGCACTAAGCTTTCCCACGCGCCTCCCATGTGGGGGCTCAGCGGGGGATTAAATGTCCAGTCCATGCCCGTCTGCGCTAGGTGATTGCGCATGGACGGATCTGATTTCAGTTCTTCTAGCGCGATGGCTATTTCTCGAGCTGCGCCTTTAAAATTCGTCCCATTATCCGAATATAAATATCTTGGATGACCTCGACGAGCTGCAAGACGGCGTAGGGCCATTATGGCCGAATCAGCATTTAGTGTGTCTGCTAATTCTAAATGGACGGCGCGTGTTGTCATGCAGGTAAACAAGGCACCGTATCTCTTCTCTTTGCGCCGGCCAATTGTGACTTGGAGTGGTCCAAAATAATCCACCCCACAGTGGGTAAACGGCATGTTATGATGGGCCAGTCGCGCATCTGGCAGTTGTCCCATTAAAGGTGGTTGGGGTCTGCTCCGGTTGTTGCGACATCGCTGGCATTCAAAATGTATACGACGCACGGCGGGCCTTAAACGTAAAACAAAGTAATTTTCGCGCACATCCGCCACTGTCACTTCCGGTCCGGGATGCTGCCGCATTTCATGGTGATAACGGATCATCAGGCGTGTATAGGAATGTCCGCCGTCCAATATAATTGGTTTTCTGAGGCCGGGTGGTATGTCGGCCACGGTAGTGGAGGCTAATCTCGAGTCCATTCGGATTATTCCATACTCGTCTAGTTGCGGTGTCGTCGCATATAGTCGGCTGGTACGGGGTAAGGGCCACCCCCGCCGAAGAAGGCCGAACTCGTTTCCAAATGACTCAGCTTGAGCTTTCCGGATCCAGGATCGTTCCGCCGAAAATCGCTCTTCCGCGACTAAGTCCGCGCCGAGCGCGCGCTGTCTTCCGCGCCGGCAATTATTCACAAATCGTCGTATCCACGCCGTTGTACGTATTAATTTTAACCACGACGAAAAACGCCTGATATCAGGCAAAGCGCCATCTTCGTGGCGCGCGCGATTTATCTGCATGCATACTGAAGGTCGTGTTTCTAATTTTTGCGGATCGGGTTGCGGTGGCCGCCTCTCTTGCGGCCATTCTACTTCCGGTTTCCGTAAAAATAGCGGACCGCCAAACCAAGGGCCTGTAGGTGTCAAGTCCGGCGGTTCTGAGTCCCGAGTCCCGATGTCGGCCGGGTTCAATTTTGTAGGTACCCACTTCCAGCAGGCAGAATGTGAGATCTCATCTATCTCGCCCAGGCGATTTGCTACAAAGGCCGAGTAGCTACGTGGGTCCGTTCGTAACCAACACAGTACAGTGGTCGAGTCTGTCCAGAATACTGTGCGCTCTATGAAACATGTGTGCTCGGACCGAATGTTCGCCGCGAGGCGCGCGGCCATTAGAGCCGCCTGTAGCTCTAATCGTGGAACTGAAAGTGGTTTGAGGGGAGCGACTTTCGTTTTGGCCGCGATGAATACCACCGTTCTGTGGCTGTCAATTTCTTCAACAAAGTATGCTATGGCACAGCATGCTTGTTCCGACGCGTCGCAAAATACATGTAATGATACTTTGCGACGGCGGCTCGATACACTTTGTCGAGCGATAGCGCATTCACTAGCGCGCAGTAATCGGTGCCAATTACGCCATTTCTCGGCGTGCTCTGATTCAAGTCGCTGGTCCCAACCGACTTTAGAGCGCCAAACTGCCTGAAGTAAAATCTTCGACCGGATCATTATACATGCCATGAAGCCGACCGGGTCAAATATGCGCATTACCGCGCTCAGTAATTGGCGTTTAGTTGGCCTCTCGTCCGCCTCCAGCTCTGGTACATTTATAAATTTAAATACAAATTTATCGGTTGCAGGCTCCCAGCTGATGCCTAGCACACGTTCGGTAGTGGTGTCCGGCCCAATAATTTGGACCGGCTCCAAAGCGCGCAATTGTGGCGCAATATGTTCTAACACCTCTGGGTCGTTCGAGGCCCAATTAGCGAGGTGCATACCTCCTCGGCGCAGTACTTCGGTGACGTCACGGGCCATACCTACGGCCTCCGCCGTTGTATCTACGGCGTCCAAATAGTCGTCCATGTAAAACTTATTTCGGACCGCCGCGGCCGCCGCGGGGTATTGTGCGGCGCTGACGTCAGCGATTTTATTTCGCACATACTGTGCACTTGCCGGTGAGCAGGTGGCGCCGAAAACCATCGAAGTCATTTTATATGTCTGCACTTCTCCTCCCTGCTCCCGCCATAGGAATAATTGAGATTCCTGGTCCATTTCCCGAATTTTTATCCTCAGAAACATATCTTGCACGTCGGCCGCCAGAGCTATGCGGCCTTCCCGAAAACGCCAAATATTTCCTAATAAGGAACTCAATAAATCGGGTCCAGTCAAGAGGACGTCATTCAAGGAGACGCCTCGACACTTGCTCGCAGCATCAAAAACCACCCGAATCTTGCCCGGTTTTCGGGGGTTAAAAACCGCGAAATGCGGTAGGTACCAGTGACGCCTACCTAATTGGGCGGTCTCCTGGTCGCTGAGGACGCGGGCGTAACCCCGCTCCACATACTGGGCGATCTTGCCCCGATAAGCCGCCGCAAAGGCGGAGTCTTTGGCCATTTTTCTTTCTATTCCGCTCAGGCGGTTCAGAGCGCATTGCCGGCTCGGCGGCAAGCATATGTCTTCTTTCTTCCAAAGAAGACCGGTGGCCCATTGACCGCTGGCAAGTTGTACAGTGGTGGCTTCCATCACGTAGGTTGCTCGGGTATCCGCTGCACTGACGCGCGCTGCGGCGGTCACTCCCAACGAGTCAATTAAAAAATGCATTTTCACGAGAGCTTCCAGCGCGCCCTCCGCGGGGGCCGCTTCTGCCGTAATAGAAAGCGTCGGTGCGGCGATGGTTGGGTGGCCTGACAGGGCCCCGTGTCTTATCCATCCTAGTGCGGTGCGCGATAATATATTGTACTCGGCACCCGACGTCTCCTTGACTTCTCGCGACACTATTAAATGGGCATGATCCATGCCCAACAACAACTTCGGTTGCACCATACACTCGCGGCGCGCCCGATTTCCCCTGTTTGCGACCAACAATTGGGGCGGTAAATTTAAATTGCGTACCGTATTTACGCGCAGCGGATATTGTGTCGATCCGCTGCCTTTAACAGTCAAATTCACTAATTGAGAACGCGATTCGGTGGCGCACATTCCCCGCGCGCCATGCAAATATAAATTCCGAGTCGGTCCGGAAGCGCCAACCGCACTGGCGATATTAAAGTCAATTAGCGAAACAGTTGAGCCTTCGTCGCACAAGGCAAATGTTCTACAATGCCCCCGCGGGCCAAACACGTCGACTTTAATTACCTTTAACAAAATTACATCGTCGGCGTCGCGGCTCGCTGTGTGGGCCGTTGTATGTCACGCCACATCGGTCCGCGCTCCCGCGGACGGTGGATTTTCGCCCGCATGTCTCGGTAAAACACGCGCGGCTCCGTGAAGCATACGGTGATGAAAAAGTTTGCATCCATCCGTGCCGCATCTCTTGTTGCGGCCCCGGCAGGTGTTCTTGTGGCTTGGAGTCCAGGGATCAAGGCATAAAAAACACAATTTTTTATCCTTTGCTAGAGCCGCCCGTTCGGGTATTGAACGGCGCGTAAATTCTCCACATGCCGCCGCGCTGTGATTCGCTGCCCGGCAAATACCGCACTTCGGCGGATTTTCTGAAGACAATAACGCATGCACTTGCGCATTTCTTCGCCCCTTGTCTTCTATTATTTGAGCGCTCTGTCCGCCGCAATGGGGTGCCGAATCTGTTAAACGCGATAACCAATTTGAAAAGTCTTCCATGTTGGTATCCTTTGTCCCGGACCGCGCCGAGAACCATATCATCCGCGCGGAAAGCGGGAGCCTGCCAACAAGTTCGCGCAATAATTGCGGCGAAGCTAAGTAGCGCTCGTCCATTCCTTTCACTGTGGCGACCGCGTTTCTTACCGCCACGGCAAATTTCATAAAGGCGCCAGTATCTGTACTCTCAGTGAGGCGCGGGGTATGCCTCACTTTTTCCAGCATACTGGCGATAATTGCGTCAGGTTGTCCAAAGAGGTCCTCCAGCGTGCGCATAATGCCCTCCACACTGTGGGGGTCGCCGATAAGAGGGCGGACCGCTTCTCGGGCCGCTCCTTTCAGGGCAATTCTCAGCCGCATAGCATTTTCTGCGGTCGTTAATCCACATAATTCCGTGGATTGTCTAAACTGGGCCTTAAATGATCGCCATTCCAGCGGATCCCCAGAAAAATCAGCCAGGTCTTTTGCATTCGACTGCCTGGCAATCATGGCCGACATTCTCGGCTCCTCTTGGCTGCACGGGTACTGCGGGCTCTCAGAAGAACGCGTGGACCGGACCGCTTCTGTAACAGCGGTCGCCAGGCGCTCAAACTGAGCTTGTTGAGACCGCATCCAGTCGCCTAACGTAGGATTGTCGGCGCCGTCGGGGGCATTTTGTCGGCAAGTAGTAGGCGCATTCATGCGCCCCGGATCTTCTGTAACGATGTCGCTTGCGGCGACTGTCTCGGCGGCCCCGGGCGCCGCCGCGCCCGTTGCAGCGGCGCCGGCGGCGAGCGCTCCTGCGCTTGCCTCCGTGGGATCCTTTCCCGCTGCCGCTATTGTCAGCGCCCTCGAGAACATTTCTTCTTGCCGCCTCTGCATCTCGTCTAACTGCCTCCTGAAGTGACGGTCTTTTTGGCGTAGCTCTTTGCGCAGCCTTCTTACCTCCGCGCTCTGGCTAGCCGCGTCAGAAGGTGACGCTTCCTGATCCTCAGCTTCCGATTGTGCGTCAGACTCGTCTCTTGATGATGCCTCACGACGAGAGGCGTCTTCTTCGTCGGCAGGTGACCCGCGGTTCGTATTCGAGCGCAACGATCGCGACATTTTAAATTTATTTTTTCCGACGAAAAATTACCGAAAATTCCGCTGCCCACGGAATGCGATGGTGAATTTATTTTTATACACGGAAACGGAAATCCGGCATCGATGGACCACGAAATGGTACGCACAAGCGCTGCGCACCAATCTCGACGCTATTTTTTAACCCAAAAAAATGTGGAAGCTCGCTCGGAATTAAAAAATAGGCTAATAGGGTGGGTCTCCGCCTCGCGGTATCAGAAATTCACCGTGGTAAATATTTTCACCACAGGCGAAGACGAATGAATTTAATTTTACAAAAAAGAGAATTTAAATTATTCAAAAACACAAAAAATCTAACACTTAGAAAATTCAGAAATTAAACACTGTTTTTTCACAAAAATTCGGCTTCGCGAACGGGCAGAGTAACTAGGTAAAAAATGTTTCCGAAAACTGAGGATGCCCGTCCACGAAACCATCCTTTATTTATACCCCTAAAACTAGACATAACGGGAATCTAACGGTTGAAATCGGATTAGCCAGAGTGGGGAGATGCATCTTACTTTCACCCAGAGGCTGCCCGTGGTGGACCGCGCGCATCTCCGCTGGGTCGACCTGAAAGCCGCTGTGATACCGTGCAGCGGCGGCCAATTTCGGCCGGTTTTTAAAGATATCTCACGACAGAAAAGTAGTGTATCTGTCATTTAAACACAAAAATGAACGCCTGACACATCCGCGTGTGAACTACATTATGACAGGTACGCCTGGATGTGTCAGCGTTCGTAAATCGCCTTGAAAGGGGCGATTTCTAATTTAAGATGCATCTCCTCTCAGACTAATCCAATATCAATTTTTATGACGAAATCTAATAGGAAATGACATGCCGATTGCGGTGATATACGACATGTCGGGTTTGGTTCAATTTAATATCACTCATCTTGGTGATGTTTCGCGCGTTACGCAGCATCCGGCCCGCCACGTACCGTTAACGTGCGGTCCATAAAACCCGACGCTGGCTATTGGCCGTGTCAGGCGGGTGAAGATGCTGTTAACTTCGGCCACCTGCACGACCACCTAGGGAATCTATTGCGCAGTTATTAATTTAACTGCCAAAGATGATAAAAAAATATGTTTAAATAATTATAATAGCAGCCCTGGGCAAGGGAATCTGCTCATCTTTAGATTAAATAACCAAACCCTTTATCTCCCATCAGTTTTCGAAATTAAAAGACCGCCAAACCCCCGTTTATTAAAATTACAAGCAACAAACAAGAAAAAGTTACATAAAATTACAAGAAATAAAATTACACAAAATTACAAGTAATAAACAAGAAAAGTTACAAGAAATTACAAGAAATAAAATTACACAAAATTACAAGTAATAAACAAGAAAAGTTACAAGAAATTACAAGAAATAAAAATTACACAAAATTACAAGTAATAAACAAGAAAAAGTTACATAAGAAGGTTACATAAGATTATAAGTTATAAAATTTACATAAAGGTCAAAAATACAATCATTTACAATAACCGGTTCCACGATTGCCGAGACCGACGGAAACTTTTATTTCAAACTGTTCTCCGGTCAATCGCGGAAGGAACCATCATTACACATAAATTTACTCAAAATGTGAGCGACAAATTCATCACACATATTTATGACAAAATATTAATGAATGACAAACAATTTTCATTCACACAAAGGCTGTCATTAGCAAAACACCTGCATGGCGGGTGGGCCCCACCCCCCGCTGGCGCCGTAGCGGGTGGCGGGGCGCCCGCCATCGGTCATTATAATCTCATTATTATTAATTAATTAATTAATTAATTATCACATTATTGTTCACACAAATGTTACACCTATTATTGTTTGTTTTTATGCCTCGCGCTCGGCGAGCCTATGGCATTTAAGGTCCTGTACAGAACATCTTTCAAAGTCAGACTTTCACTTTGTGGTGACATTATTAATAAATAAATATATCTGTATTATTTGTCAACTTTAGTTTAAGGCTCAATTTGAGAAAAGGAACATTGTTCCCGAAACATGTAAAAAACCAATAAAAAGTGGTGTAAACAAAATTATAATAGATTTATTTTTTTTATCTACAAAGTTGAAAATAGGGAATTTATAATAAAAATTAATTAAACCTAAATTCAAGATTATATTACATATACAATAATTAATGTTGGACTCCTGAATAAGGACCATAGTTAGGTATAGAAATTTTTATTCCCTACAAGTTTGTTTATCATTTATATGCTAAAGTTGAAAAGTAAGGAAATAACACAATTACAGTCGAACTCGGTTATAACGAGCTCGGATATAAGGAGATCCCGGCTATAATGAGAAAAACTGTGAATTCATTTTGATTTGCACATATTCCCATACAATCGGTCTCGGCTATAAGGAGCGCGATTCCCGGATATACGGAGCAAATTTTAGAAACTCTGCAAACATATTTGCTTGGGTTACAGAAAAAAAAACAAATACGTACTCATAACAATGAACTTTTTCACTTTGCTTTTAAAGCGGCTCGCACTTAATTAGGGTTCACTTTATGATGTACACAAACTTGTGTCCGAAAATCCCACGTGCGCAGGCAAGCAATAGTTTACTGAAGGTCGAGAATACTGGTCATATAACTCCGATTATTGGGGGTTTCCAAAATGTTTATGGTGACAGTTTATTTGATGCAGTTTACTGGATTAGCATTTAAAAGCCTAACCAGTTAAACGCGAATTGTTCTATCGGAAACATGTTCACTAACAAACGAAAGTGTCTCTACGTTCGCGAAAAAGTCAAATTATCAGCGTCAAAAAGTTTGTAAAAAGTTTTCACAATCATTTTCTACAGTTTCATCGCTCTGGAAAGATAAGGATGTTTATTTAGCTGCTCTTGCAAATAACATCACACAATCAAAAAAAATTGTGAAAAAAGTGAATCCCGGATATAAGGAGTCCCGGCTATAAGGAGCAAATTTAGTTGGTCCCGTCGTGTTCGTTATAACCGAGTTCGACTGTATATTAAATTTTAGCATCCCTTTTCAGGTAAATATATAAGAAGTCGAGATTGATCGAATAAAATATTGATTTTAGAAAAATATCTAGCCGGCCTATTAATTAATAATAGTTCAATAAAAAATAAAATTATTAAACAGAATTGTTTTATTTTATACGGCGTAAAATTGGGAATTCACCGAATCGTCGCACGTGACATCACAAAAAATCAAGTAAAAAATAATAGATAATACCTAGCTTATTAAGCCTATCACGCGCTACGCATGTATTCAAATTTCAAATCTCTAGTCATAGTTCGTGTACACAGATCTGCACTCTATGGTAGTGTACTTTAGAGTTGAAATGAAATTACCCGTCGAGCCGTCTATGACGTCTATGGCATCTACAAGTCGACAGCGAGAGATGAGAGAGAAATAAACGGAGACGTTTTGTCTTGCTCTCGCTCGTTGCTTTGCATTGCGTTAATCTCGAATCGTCCACCGACCACGGCGTCCGCTGTCCACCGTCTACGAATTCAACTAGTCCATGGGATAAACGTAAACGGTCGACGCGTCGATGCAACGTCAACGGTTGATTTCAACTAGTCCGTCCATTCAACGCCCATCCCTAATTCATACATCTCCGCATGCAAGGTCGACGAATGTTGAGGCACCTAATAGGACCATCTTCCAGTATCTGGTTAATCTGGCCAGGTCACGTCTTTCGCGGTCGTCCTCTCTGGTGCTATCAACACTTGCGTCATGCAGAGTGTCTTGTAGCTAACAGCAAAAACTTCAGGGGGGCATTCTTCATTCAATTTTGAATAGAAAATATCATTGGGATGAAATGCCGACAGTTGTGGAGTGTTGACGGAAAAGTTTTTCGTGAATAATCAAAAAAAATTCTTTGCGATGTGCAAAAGGCTTACGATAGAGTTATAAAGGAAAGTAGGTACGCTCTGGTTACAGGGTGAACAGTAAACTTACACACGAACTTGCATCCCTGTACGATGGAAGTACTGCGTGTGTAAGAATCATTAAGAATCATAAGAATCATCAAGAATGGATCATTCCAACCTTAGATTGATATCACAAAAATTTCAAATAGGGTTGCGTGGTGTTGTGTTTATGTTTTTATTTTCAGATTTTAAATTTAAAGTGACTGTAAAAGAACTGTTGTAAATGTTTGTAAATTGTCCAATGAAAATAAAATAATTATTTCTTTATAAGGTTTTTAAGGAATTTTTAAGTTCTTCAAATTCGCGAAGCATTGTTTAAGGTTAGTTTTACCCGGCCACTATCATCGCTAAATGTATGGCATACCTTAATTTTCTTTAATTTATTTGGCTGGTCCTCAGCGAAAAGCATTATGTCTTCCTGTATTTCCACATGAAGTACCACTCTCTATTTCCTACCGATTATGGTCCCCGCGATCTAACCATTGTCTAATAGCAAATGGGGATGGGTCGTCCACGTCCGTCCATCGACGAGACGATCAACTAGTTGAATTCGTCAACCAGTTGATCTATTTTCAACTTTATAGATAAAAAAATAAATCTATTATAATTTTGTTTACACCACTTTTTATTGATTTTTTACATGTTTCGGGAACAATGTTCCTTTTCTCAGATTGAGCCTTAAACTAAAGTTGACAAATAATACAGATATATTTATTTATTAATAATGTCACCACAAAGTGAAAGCCTGACTTTGAAAGATTTATTCTTCAATAAATTTCTAGATAACATCTCAAATGTAAAGTATTTTTAAATTATGTATTTATTTATAAATTTATAGATAATAAATAAATGTAAAGGTTTTTATCATTTTATTTAACTTGTATTGAAACGAATTAATTTTTCGTAATCGATTTGAGTTAGTGTAGTGATAGTCCAACGTTTTCCAAAAAATAAGTCAGATATATTGAAAAAATTAAAACTTTGATGTCGCATATCTCCATAACTATTGATATTAGGTCATGATAGCTTTCGACTCATAATCAAGGCAGGAATATAGTCCTGCGAGGTTATTAATGTTTTCCATATAACCCTGTACACATGTAATG
>JADDOH010023099.1:0-55325 GCA_016648135.1 Agrypnia vestita | reverse complement strand
TCTATAGAGGAATCATTACATATCGGGACTAAAAAATTATGGGAATACATTAAAACCAAGAAATTCACTAATGCAATCCCTAAAACAATGTTTCTGAGAGAAAAATATGCTACATGCGGTCAAGAAATTTCTGATATCTTTTCAGAATTTTTCGCTTCAGTTTTTGATAATGCTTCTCAACATCACTCATCTGCTCTCATTAATGACTCTCTCGATTCACTTTCCTTTATACCACTGCATAAAAATGAAATATTAAAATTATGAAAGAATTGGATCCCGCCAAGGGCGCAGGACCTGATGGTATTCCTCCACTTCTTATAAAAAATTGTGCTCACCTTCTTCTAGATCCTATCTATATCATTTTTAGCAAATCTTGAAAAGAAGGAAAGTTTCCCGACTTATGGAAGGTAGCTCACATCACACCAATATTTAAGACAGGAAATAAAAGTGACGTTAGTAACTATAGACCTATAAGTAAACTATCTTGTTTTGGAAAGATATTCGAGATTATTTGCTATAGATACATATTCGCCCACTTTCGTCAGACACTTTGCATTAATCAACACGGCTTTATTCCAAAAAAATCCACAACTACCAACCTGCTTGAGTTTGTGAGTCAGATTTGCAAATCGTTTGATTCGAGATCTCAAGTGGATGTAATATATACAGATTTCAGCAAGGCGTTTGACAAGGTGAACCATCGTATACTTTTGAAAAAAACTTCATGCTATAGGAATCCACGGCAACTTATTGAGATGGATAGAATCTTACATTTCTCATCGAACTCAAGTGGTGACTGTAAATGGATATGATTCATCTCCGGTTTCTATCACCTCAGGAGTTCCTCAAGGTTCTCACCTTGGTCCCTTGTTCTTTCTTATCTTCATAAATGACTTGCCAAATATATTAAGAAATAAGTGTCTATTATATGCCGATGATTTAAAAAATTATTCCACCATTCGTAGCCTGGAAGATAGTCATCTCCTACAAAGAGATCTGGACGAACTATCAAATTGGTGTAAAGCAAATAATATGTCACTTAATGCTAAGAAATGTTCATGTATTAGTTTCACTAAAAATATTTTAAAAAAATAGAATTTGTTTATAAACTGGGTGACGTTCCACTCGCTAAAGTCGATTCAATAAGGGATTTGGGCGTCATGCTAGATTCTAAACTCACTTTTAGAAACCACTTTGATAATATCACAAACAAGGCATATACTATGTTGGGATTTATCACCAGAATTACTCAAGACTTTAAAAATCCTCAAAGTCTAAAAATTCTCTATACATCACTAGTACGAAGTATATTGGAATATTCGTCAGTTATTTGGTCACCTTATTACACAACACATATTACGAGAATCGAGAGAGTGCAGAAAAAGTTTCTACGTATTTTGTCATACAAAGCTGGTCAACACAATAACCTTCACAGCTACGAAGATCGACTTGCCTTTTTCAAGATGCACAAACTTGAGTCCCGACGAAAAATATCCGATCTCATTGTGCTACACACGATTCTCAGCGGAGCTATTGATTCTCTCTGTCTATCTGATATAAATTTGCATGTTCAACCCCGATAAGAAACCCGGGAGTCTTACAGAAAAGTCATGCACACATCTATAAGGTTGAGCTTTTTCACACTTACAAGGTTGTGGTCGCACAATTATACTTATTTGATTGTTCTGACGCCTAATACCTTGAAGCTGATATTACGTTGAGCATCCTTATCTTGTTGCACAAACTCACGCATACGACAACATCCATTTTCTAACACAGACGAAATGAATTAGGATCATTTAACACTAATCGCACTAACACTCATACACAAATATATAATATACATAAATGTACATGTGAAATATAATTAATTACAAAAATACATGTTACTAGAGCGTGCCGAAGACACTTGTAATTGGGATAATGGGCATAGTCTTCACTATAATGTTTATTATCTGAGTGTCATGTACCCATTTTCCTGTTAGTGTCTCTAATAAATAAATAAATAAATGACTTCAGACTCAGACCATATAATCTTATTTTGATTAAATGTGCTACAGGTGGATTTGAGGAATGAAAATTGTCGAAATAGATTATGTGATTGAGAATTCTTGGAACAATTCGCGATAGACTTACGATGGCTCTCTAGGATATCATATTCTTACCCAGAATTAATTAATCGTTTGTGTGCATATCCATTAACCCGGGAGCAGTGGAGTAATGAGGGTTACTCTTACCAAAATTGGTCTAAATTAATGTAAATAATAATAATGTGTTTATTCCAGCGTAACCAGGTTATAAGTGCAAGACCTGGTCCGCCATATAGATTGCAAATTACATATATGTTATATTGAAGCACATGAAGAGAAAATATAAGAATGAGAAAAAGGAAGAAAAAGAGAAATAATTAAAATAATAATGAAAAAAGAAGAAAAGGAAAAAGAACAGCTATTAACCTACTGACCATTCCTGAGGGATGTTAATGCGACTAGAACCGATACATTTAGTACTCAAGCAACCGTGGTACGGAGAGCCATCTGCGCGCGCCTCGCAGCCTGAGGGATTCCCTCATTTAGTCACTAACGACGTAAGTATCTATTTCCGACGCTATTTAAAAAAATGTTTTTATACGTTTTGATTCATCGCAAAAATTATCAATTTACATATACAGAATTTTTATATATAGTGTTTTAATTAAATCATTTTTTCCGGATATATTACCTGAAGATTTTCTGATTTTTACATTTTTTTTAAATTGATAAAGATTCATAGCCATCGACCTCTCGACAAATGGTAAACCTGACCAATTTAGAGGATGAAATCGGCACTATCACTTCATGGTTGAAGAATATGTTTTCCACGCTGGAAGAAGAATGTTATCAACTCTATCGTGACCGACCGAGTGAGCAATGAGGTGACATTGGAAAATGTGACCTAAATTAAATTAAAAAGGGTCCTTTATAGATGTTGATGAGGTGAAAGGTTCATAAACCAGGAAGAGTAAGTAATATGTGACCTCAAACCGAATTCCATTCCCGGATGAAAATTGCTGGTATCAATGGACAAACAATATTTGTTAGCAATTTAGAATTTAGTCATTAGAGTGGATGCTTTTAAGGAGGCTGGGTATTCAGTTGATAAAACCATACACCGTAGGCGGATGAGCATTCATAATTTATTATCAGATCTTTGCGGATGAATGGGAAAAACTGTTGACAATAGTCGATCCTTAGATAATTAACACAATCTTCGTGGAACATTCATCATATGTTTGAATCTGCCCTAGAAGAAGAAAAACTGAAACAAAAAGGGACGTAATTTGTGTGAAAAACCACTGTACAACGAACATGTTAAATGATTTATTCCATATGTGTTCCATACGCGGCCCTCGTAGCGCAGTGGGCATGACACTGGCTTCCCCCAGGGTTCGTTCCCAGTGAGGTCACAATTTTAATCTACGTGATTTACTCAAGCCTGCGTGTTTTGTGATGTATTTCGCTTCTGTAATTGGGCTTATTGAAACGTAAAAATAAAAATAAAAAATATATAAAAAATATTAAACGAATAGTATAAAAAAAATTGTTTTTTGAATTACTTTTTACTTTTTAAGAAAAATAACTGTTTTAAGGAAAAATGTTTTCCTTTATTTTTTTAAAAATTTCATTTTTGAATTATTTTCTTCGAAAATTTGTAATAAATTTTGACATTTATAACGAAGGAGTGTTTTATTTATCATGCGTAAAAGAATAATTCTATAAAATCAAATTTAACAAAAATGATGACCAATTAAAGAAGCGTGAGAGAAGTCCTCCCCGCGCCACTAACGGGGTCTGGGGATGCCTCTGTTCCGGGTTAAAATACATAGCTAAAAATTGGGGGGGGGGCATTTATTTTTTAGGCAGAATTTAGGTCTCATTAGAGGTCTGATTTTCATGGCACACATATTTTGTTCATCCAAGGGTGCATGTGAAAACAAATTATAAGTAAATCTATCAGTGATTTTATTTTGCATAATTGGTTATGGTTGAGGTCATTTTAGGATAAATGTGTCTTATTGTTTTTGAAATTTAAGAAGTGAAATATAATTTGAATAGATTTATTAAGCATCATTGTTTTTTTTATATATATACAGTACTCAATTTTAAATTTTTTTACCAGAAAACCACCACTTACACTAGGATATTTATTGATTGTCATAAATATCATTACACTTACAATATATTGATTGACTTCAAGAGGTGTGATTGATAATTTTTTTGTTTGATTGTTTTTATCTAATAATTTTTTTGTTTGATTGATAATTTTTTTATTGGATTGATAATTTTTTTATGCATACAAATTTGCTCCTTGAAAATTTTTATGTATTACACTTTTTGTAAAAAATAAGTAAAAATCTCTTAAGTGTGTCCAATTCCACGACTTCACTGCCCAACAGTGCATTTCTTCCGAACTGCGTTTGCAACTCGCTAATGGAAAATGTTTATTTTTCCAAACTAAATTTCGCATGGCACCCCGCCGAACTTCTGCGGTTGTTGAAGGCAAAACATTCATATTTGGTACAGATTTATCTTGCGACGTTGATCCACTTGTAGTCACAAAGTATCAGTAATATGCTGGTCATTGTAACCAACACCGTTAATGATGGGCGGATAAGAATTTTTTCATATTCGACATCCGATTCAGTTTCTGGACCATCAAATCTGGTTCTGATAGTATCAATATCCGCATCGCTATCACCATCTTACTCCTCAAAACCGTCTTTAGAATCGTAATCATCTCTCATGTAACGACTTATGAAGTCTTCTACCTCAGCACGGACATCTTACTCTTTTTTCCATCTTATTTTCTAAAAATGTTGTATGCGTTCGAATTCACGCTTACTGCATAGTGTAGTAATTTTACAACATTAGAAAAAAATATTTTTATGTGACTATATGAAATTATTTCTTTAAAAAAACATATAAATATTCATAAACATACCTTGATTCAAGCCACTGATATTTTTTATGGCACTGAAGCACTTAAAATAGCCCCATAAATAAATGTCAAGTAACCTCAAATAACGACGAATTGAAAATCCGCATGACATTAAATTATTAATTGATTTTAGTGATCACATTAGTGATATCTAACGGTCAAAGCAAAATGTTTTTGAATTCTCAATTTAGCAGTCTACTTGGCACAACAATTTATAAATTTATTTATGTTTCGATTCCAGACGATGATAAAAGTTGAAATCGTATGTAGCAGTTTTATCACACCGTACATTTAAGAATTAAAATAAAATAAAACACTTTAAAATCTAGGTACTTGCTGCATTATTGGCTTTATTGGAAAGATAATTTTATGTCATAGATGTTTCAATATGATAAACATACCACAATTTTTGTAATAAATTTGTAAAATTCCCAACGTTTTTCTGACTTGAAATGGCAATCCAAACATAGCACATCATCAACATAAACACAAATCAGTCGCCTAAAAAAAATGTTGTCAATTCGAAAAAAAACTCGGAAAAAGACATCCTTTATACGCATAAACATTTAGATACTAAAAAATAAATATTAAAATAATGTAAAAAAATTGATTTTGTAAATTAGCCCTCATGATAGAACCTGCAATGGGATCCGAAACGTCGAGCAGGCAGAATATCCCAGAAAACTACACACAGAATATTCTGAACGTCCGTGATAACCTGAGAACCTTTTTAATTATTATTTTCTCTGAGTACTTAGTATATTTATCACTTCTTTTTTAAATCTGTGAAAATTTATTTGTCTTGTCTATTGTGGTAAGTAATATAGTTCCAGTCTGTTGCACAGGACTTTCAGAAGTTTTTTATAATTTCATATCTCTGTCTTTTAATTCGCCATTTACCAGTTTATGTATATGATTAAGGGTTTGGATTTTTTTCAAATCATTAATTGATGTTGATTTTTTGTGTTCTTTGGTAGATTTTTTCAGTCGTAGATCTGTTTTGTTTCCGATACCCCATGTATCATGTTTCACTATTTTTGCTTCATACGCCTAATTTTTCATATTCTTTGGTGAGTATTCTGTATTCAAATAATCTTATTTCCCTACTTTAAAATGTATGTTTCAACATTGGAACCGAACAAAAACTTTATTTTTAATCTCGCATTGATAAGAAGAAGCGAAATTAAAAACTCGGATTACGTGAGGTGTCTGGGTGGGGCAGGCCACAGGGCCGGCTCGCTCGCTGCTTTTTTTCCGTCCGTACAGTTTAGTGATGTATAGCCATCTCGTCAGCAACTAGAGTGAATATATTAGACTTAAGCTTCATACTTAGATTTTAAAATATTTAAGGCTTGTCAGCTAAATCCGGGATCTGCAGAAGTATTTTCGTACCATTTCTCTATCACACGAGGATGTGGTGGAGCCAAACCAACAACTTGCCTCATATATTTACATGCTGCCGGAGAATAATAATGGAGAGTTACCGAAACTTCGTTAAAGCTAGTGAATTTATTTTTTAAATAGAGCTGTGATTTATTTTAAGAAACTTTATGTCGCTTAGTTCAACTAATTCACCTTTAAGTTTAATCTCATTATATTGATCTTCAGTGAAAAACTTTTTTTCTGAGGTTTTGTGTAACAGTTTTTAAACTAGTGCACTTTTTTGAATGGCTTTTATTTTTTCGGGTAAAATTAATGTTTTTCATTTGGAGTCTATTTACTATGTTCTATAGTCTATATTCTTGGATTGATTTGTTTTAAAATTTGAAGGTTTTTTCTAAGAAAAGCGCGGGGTTTCAAATATTGAATTCATATCCGAAATATTAACTTAAATTAGTTGAGGTTGAAGCGCATACTCGTTCTTCCGTTTTCTGGAAATTAGGAAGTAAATAAAATTGTGAATTGGATTATAGTCCCTTAGTAGGTATTATGGTTATAAGAATCACAAGCAGAAAAAATCACAATAAATAGGTTATTATCATCTCAATATCCAACGAAGTTTTATTTTCTTCAAATACAAATCATTTGCCTGAAAATGCTTAGAGCATATATTTGAATAAGCTGAAAGCTGAAAGAGTCATATTCTCTCCTTTAGATTTTGATGACTTTTATCCATTTTTCATGTAGCAAATAATTCTTAGTAAATCGAAAAGGAGGGGTATCGAAAATATACTTTTATATAAAAAAAATTGTTACAGCTACTAGTTTTACTACGAGCGTGGGTATCTATTACCTACACGTAAATTTTTTTATTAAGTTCATCATTTTTATTTTAATAAAACTTAAGTCTAAGATAGTGGAAAACACAATTAATTCCCACCCACAAAAGTACTGTAAGTAAGAAATATTTCAGCAATCGAATATCTGACGTAACGTACAATGTAAAATTGTTTATCTTATTATTCGTACCAAAACAAAGAAATATGCGCGATGCTTCGTTAGACGTAGAAAAAATAAAATGCAATAACTATCCATTCGGCCCCGTTTACCCCTCAAAAATCAGGTTATTTGAAGTCACGGTGATTAAAATAACATACTCATTCATACAATAGTGTACGATACTCTGTTCCTTTTTTCCCGGAGCTTTATTCGGCGTAGCGTTGCGTCCGATCACAAAAAAAGTCCATTCGATAACGAATGCAAGTAGAGCAATTACCCTACTTTTGAGTTGCCAAGATCTCACGCTTGTGACGTATCTACAGTTTATTATATCATTGCCCCCAAATGTGTCCTGGACTGAGACAGTGTCTTCCTCAGAACAGACAGCTTCTGTAACGAAACCCAACTTTTCCAGTAGGGCCCCGCAGCTCCTTGCGCCGGCCCAGTCCAGATAAGAAACGCCAATAGATAACAAGGAGCGATCGGTCATCATTCAAACTTGTGGGCTCCTGCGCCGCGGCCGCTCCTGATAGGCACCAGCAAGGTTGGTACTCGCCCTGAACACGATGCTGGACTCAGATAACCGAGACACCCTTCCACCGATTAAACACCACTTTATGTTTCATACTTGCAGCTTCCCTGACCTGCTTCCAGAGCCAAGAAGCCGTCATTCCTGGACGCTTCCGGAGATACCTCGTCTAGTCACCTTCAGCTGTGAGTAGATCTGTCTATACTCCACTATCTTTAGATTTTTACATTCAGATATCAGCATAATATTCGTGTCAGAATAATTAATTGTTCCCTCTGACTATTAATCAATTAATTTTAAAGTTTTCGTGATATTAATTTGAATCTCCCAAGTGTATAATATATACAATTTGATATATAAAATGAAATATGTAAAAGAGTATACTAAGAGGATTTATTTAAGGGATTTTGCATAAGGCTTAAGTAGGCCTTAATTAAGGGTTTTTCTGAAAAAGTTTTACCACCTTCACATTTTTTATGCTCCCTTTATCTTAAAGCTTGAAATTCTAAAATATTTTCAGTCGCACGTCGCGGTGTAGGACATCTGTGTGACGGCACATAATTCCGCCATTTAAAAATTAGCAAAATACTTTTAATGAAAAATATTAAAGAGTGTATGCCGTATTTAATGATGACTAATCGAAGTGGTGTATGCTGTGGTTTAGGGTGAGGGGCTATTAGTCACGTTATCTGATAATTTGAAGATAAAAATGTCGGATATTTTTCACCTGTTGGATAAGGTTTGCAAATTACAGTAAATAAAAAGTGTTATCAAAATATTGGATCTAAAGTTAATCTTACGTAATAATTTATGTTTGACATGTTCCGTGGTTTTTATATGGATATTTTGAGAAGTTTCATTATGTTAAATGATACTTCTTACTAGTGCAGAATACAATAATTATATTGAGGGTATATAATTGAAGTTTTTAAAAATATTAAGACAAATTCGAGAATTTTTATAGCTTTACTGGAAATATTGTCAATATGGTCATTGATTTCGTCGAATAGAATACAAAACTCATTAATTTCCTTCAAGCCTTAAGTCTTTACTGTAAAAAATTTAATAAATCGACATTTTTCTTTATTTATTTTGAGTTAATCAGAAGAACACCAAACATTAAAGTCGTGCAAGATTTTTTGAAGAATTACACAATCTGTATAGCAACGAATAATATTAAATAATTTTTAATCGTTAGCAAACAGTAAGTAAAAATATCGCGAAATATATCAATAACATCGTTGACGAATAAATACATCAAATAAGACTAAGATGAGAACCTTGAGGTAGTCTATTAGGTAATTTAAAATCATTCGAGAGAAATTAATTGTTTCTGACACGTAATATTCTATGCAGTAAAATAAATTTTACAAGTTTTGAGTTAGATCGATCAAACTTCATAGATTCGTATAAAAAATATATTAGGAGAAGGGGTGGGGCAAAAAGGGAGGGGAAAATGTCACCTATGTTACCCGCCGGGTTTTAACGAATAATTATGCATAATTTGGAACAGATCGGTCAAACGGTACAGATTTTCATGGAAAATATATCAAGGGGAGGAGAAGGGTTAGGATGAACGGAAAAATTCCGCTTCTGTTTCCGCTCGGTTCCTAAAGTATAAATAGGCAAAATTTTCAGATCAGTCAAATGGTGCAGATTTGTACAGAAAGTATAATAGCTGTAAGGGAACGAGCTAAGACAGGGCGGTGGGGGTATAAACAGGAGCGGATCCAGCTTTGGCGCCAGGGGGGGGTCACATAGTCGTGGTCAAGTCACAAGAAGTTATAATTTAATTTTGATAATAATAGATACAAGTAAAACGTAGGTATTTTATTAATAAATGTAACTACCTACTGTACTTAAAAATACCTACCTATATTTAAATAACAAAATCAATTTTTCTTTTACGTCTTCTCCCGAAACGCGTTATCACTTCATCTACTACAATGGGTACGTTTTTATGGACGTGGAGAAGTGGCAGTCCGGTTAGAACCATTGAAGCTCCTAGCCGCGATTTGATTCTTCGCAACGTAGAGAAAGATCTTTCCGCTGTCTCTACACTAACAGGTAGTGTAGCCATAATACATAAAAATCTTCTTATATTAGGATACATCTCAATATCGCAATTTAAAATAAGGTCGGAAATCGACTGCGGTGTGTCCTGACTCCGCTGCCACTTCACCATCCACAGCCGATATTCGTTTACAACGATAGAAACTGGAATATTATCTAGTAACAATGTATAATCGGTTGCTAGTTGTTTCACAGTTTCAATGTCTTGATTATTGTATTCGCTTTTTGGCATGAAAACGCTTAGTTGAAACAAATTAAGTATTTAAAGAGACAGACGATGCTGTAGGTCACTTATTATTGAATCCAGAAGAGGGTGTCCCGTCCATGTATGAGAAAATAATTTTTTTCAGCTACACAATCACAAGAGGTATCAAAATTTGCGTAATTTTACACAAATTGCGATAAAGTTAACAAAAAATAGAATTTTTTGTCATCTTGAGGGCTCTACCGAGCTTTGAAGTATTGTAAATTTTACGTTTTTATAGAGTTACAGTGTCTCTGTCGAGAGCGAGTTTTTCGGGGATGCCTCTGTTATCGGATTCGTTTCTGGGGAAGATTCACGCACTGAATCTTCATCACAATTTGCTGAGACAGAATCGGTTTCTTGAGTAAAACACGACTTTTTTGTTAACCTTATTGACTCTAAAATTTATCTCTGCTGTCGTTTAATTAATCTAGCCATTTCTTTCTTATCAAAACCGTTTATAACCATTTTCCTATAATTTATTTGATCCAACAAAAACTTCTCTCATTGATGTAAACTTTCTTAGGTTTTAGACAGGAACAAGATTCAAATGAAGTGCATTTACAAGTGGAAACGTCAAAAAGTTTCCCAGATGACTAAAAAACATTTCAGTTTATTGTCAAAACTATCGCTTCGTTTATTTTTGGGGTATCTTTTCAAATTGAGATACTTTTGGAAATTGGATTTCATTGGATTAAATAACTCGTTCCTTAGTTACAACTGGAATCGAAGTTTTGGTCCAAATATTGTTGATCTCTTCGGAAACAATCACATATATATCTGATTTGGATGGATCTTTTCAATTATACGTGAATTTCAGGTCGTTTTTGACAAATAAAATAAATTAAATGACGTCCCTTATAGTTGGTAGCTGCTGATTGTCAAGTTCTTTGTGTGGTCCGAACATAGCGTAAGTAGTCTGACTACGCCTCGAACTTCTTATTTAAAAATCACAAAATCCGCTTTTACTACTGTTACAATCGCCATGGTACTTTTATTCCATAAAAATTATTTTGGCTACGAAGAAAACACTCGCGAGTCAAGTCAAGAAAGTCCTCAAAACAAGTTCAAACTTGAGGGTATTTGCAGGTTAAAACCTAACAAATTCGAAGTTGCTGGTAACGTGTTGTTGGATGCAAATCGAAACATCATGTATGATTTACACCTAAATACAATAAAAGTAAATATTTTTTTATTTTTAGTTCAGGAGCCAAAATTGAGGATAGCGAAATATCACCATAAAAATGTCAATTTTTCAAAATTTTGTAGATCGGTAGAACCCTAAAGATATAGTTGTATTTTAGTTTTAAAATTGTTTTGGTAATCTACGCTCAATTACGCAAGTTTTGAGAGATCTTGTGTTAAGATAAGCCAAAATAAAATTTATAGGGACAGCCTAATGTATGCTCTGCGGAATGTATGTATGCTCTGCGGAAATACTCTTGAGCAGATTGAGCAGGTTGGTTATTGGCTCTATGTATTTGTCTTGACACTATTCTGGGACATTTAATTTCTACATTTAGCTGCTCAGCTACTTCTTTAGCCTCTTCAAAAAGCTGCCGGTAAATTACGTCCGCATTTTCTCTTTTATTTTGTAGAACACTTATAGTATCATTAATAACGTCCAGAGCTTTTTTAAATCAATCGAGTTCGATTGCAGTATTCTGCTTAAAGATACAGTAGTAACTGAAAAATAAAAAAGTTAGTAAGTGACTGAATGTGAGTATAAGTATTTTAATTAGTGGTCCACCTAGGTCCTGGGCCCAGTCCAGGGGGGGGTCATGACCCCCATGACCCCCCCCCTGGATCCGCGCTTGGGTATAAAGTTATGTTACCCGCCGTGTCCGAAATAATAACAATTCCAAATTTGAGTCAAATCTGTCGAACGGTACAGATTTGTATGAAAAATATATCAGGGGGAGGGGAAAGGGACGAATTTTACCTTTATGTCCCGCCGGGTCTTAAAGGATAAGTACGCAAAATTTGGATCAGGTCGGTTTAACGGTGTAGATTTGCGTAGAAAATACTTCGGGGGGATGGTAAAGAGGAGAGGATAAATGTTGCCTATGTTACCTGCCAGATCATAAAGAATATGAATGCAAAATTTGTATCAGATCGGACAATCGGTGTAGATTTGTATAGAGACCAGACAGACAGACAGATGGTCATTGCTTTATATACACATGTAAACATGCTCGTATTCTAACTCAATGTTGTGTCAAAAATGTCAATCGAACGACTACATTTCACAAACATACGCAAGCTGAATTTTTAAATATACAAATATATAAGGTTTTGCTGGTTTACAACAAATGATTCAGTGTTTCCCAAAAATATAGTAGGAACTTCATCAGGTCCAGCTGCCTTCTAACAATCAATAAATATTTATTATGAACTATATCTTCAATTTTTCAACTATCCCATTGGAAATTTCTCAGAAAACAAATAAATCTATTTCTTATTGAAAAATTATTACAAACTACTGCCAACAACAATAAAAACAAAATGAAATAATTTATCAAAAGTAGTAAAAGTAAAATAAAAAAAAGTAGCTTGTTGGTCTTGTGGTTAGGACTCTCGCCTCGTGATCCAAAGCTCACGGGTTCGAACTTCACTCCGGACCAGTAAGTTAGTCCTATTTTCATAGCACAAGCGTCTAACTTAGTTTGAAAATAGTAAGAAAATTGATGTGACACGTATTCCGTGTTCGCATCTTTATTTCTTAAAAAAAAAAATTATAAAAAAAAAAAACGGCCATCTTCGTTTACCTTATATACAAGTTAACGTATAAATATTTATCTTTTTAAAAAGGTATAAGGTTCTGGCTCCAGACTCAGTATTTAACACGCGTTGACATTCCACGCATCCCCTATCATAATTTAGTGTCTTTATGGGCAGCGACATTATTATCCCATCGCACTCATTCTCTGCAACGCCCAGGTGATAATATATTTTATATCGTTTTCAGGCCACTACAACGCATAGCTGCTAGCATTAGCGTCAATCCTCTGCTCTACTAGCAGTGCCCAGCGAGCCCGCCCCCCACTGTAAGTTAACCACTTTCTAATTTTACAGAATCACCAGAGATCTGAAAGTTTCCTGCGAACCTCTTATTCAACTCATTATATGCTGATCCTCCAACCTATAATATAGTTAAGATCAATTTTTGGAAAAAATTATGCACTTTCTATATTATCCAGTTGATGTACAAATATATTTTTTCATGCTGCCTTACTTGTTACTTGAATTTGTGTTCTGCCTCTAGTTTTAATATTGAATGCATATAAGAGTTTTAAATTTGTGATCCCATCGTAGTTATTCTCAGCAATTAAAGAGTTAAAGTTGTTATAACGGTCGTTAGACATATTTAACTGTAATTTCGGATGCTTTATACGCACTGTTCCACACGGAAGCAATTAAATAACAGGTGCGGTCCGCTGAGTTCGCTTCCGAAGCCCCGATGTACTAGCAGGCCGGGAGTGTAGAGCGCAGAAAATTCTCCAAGTCCAAAATCCGTGCCGAGTCGTCGCCTCAGATGGTAAAAACAAGTCCGATATATCCAAAATCGTAGCCAAGTCCAAATGCAGAAGTCAGTAGAAAATCCAGAGTCCAAATCCAAAGAAGAAAAGCAGGGGTCAAGCAGGGTGTGAAGTGAAACGCAGAATAAATGTTCCAGTAGGCGTACTCGGCAGAGGCTCCCAGCAGAAGTAGCAGTAGTGAGCACTCGCCCGCCCGGCGCAGTATTTATACAGTGCGGAAAGCTTCCCCCTGACACGCGCCGCTGACCAATCAGCGTGCTCGATTCACCGGGCGCTTGGAGCGCAAAATGTCGGCCTCCCGTGCCGATTCGCGGATTAAAATTAAATATTTTAATCGATAGCAAATTAAACGCCACCCCCCCGGGGATTTTAACACATCATCTATACCAATCTATGTCTTGCCCATAGGATGATGTCGTTTACTGGAACCGCAAGAGTGAATTTACCTAGTTATTCAACAAAATATGCCGATTTACCGCGGCATTTTCAAGAATTAATTTACATTTAATTCGGTTAAAAATAGTAAACATGATTTTACGAGATTCTAAATTATACCATTAGATAGATCTCAACCAAGCGCATCCTTCGGTGATATTTTCAAGTATGTCGGATAGATATTAATTGCGTAATAGGCAGCCAAAATGCCGCCACAAATAAAGTGCGCTCGCGCACTTTCCCACCCGCAAAAACATATCACTCCCATAGATGTTCACATGAGGAACACAATAAAAAATGCTTCAGCTCACCAGGATGTCTGTAACATCCGTAATCAGAGTTCAAAAATATTCGCTGTGGCCCCACTCAGCCGCGCGGCGCTATCGTAGCGCCGGGTTTTTTTCCATCACACGCGCGGGCTGCGTACATACAGGCGGCGCGGTCAGGCTAGTTTATCGGGGCCCATGCGAGATATTTTACTCTCAATCAAACATTTTTTATTTTAATTTCTACTTTACAATACCACACAAAGGACTCATTTGGCACATTTAAATACTTATGTATTTTTACTTCCTCGCCTCTTCGAGGCAGGACATTTACATAATTCCATCAAAATAGCGGCCATTCTATGATAGTCCGCGGCGCTCCGCGCGATCTAAAAATGATTTTATTCCCATCGCGCGAGCTTTCCCTGTATATCAAGACCACGAAACATCAATTTTATTCAGTATTACATTTACAAATGTCTTATCTAATTCTTAAATATTTCATTCTTAAGATATTTCATTAAATATTTCATCAAACTTAAATATTTCATTTTCTTAAGTATTTCAAATATTTCAACACTTTACAAGATAAGACCAAAAATGTAATTTCTTCGTGGAATTTTTCCAACGCCCTCCGTCGGAGATGTCACATATCGCCGGCTCAGTGCCCGCGCCGACTATCCGCTTGGAGGCGAGGTGGGCCCATACAACGGACCTGAGCCCTCCGTAAGGGCTAACATTCATGACTTCAGACGGGTCATCATCATCATCACATCGTCATATCAGACGGGTCATCATCATCATCATCATCCCGTCGTCATAATTCTACCTGTCCGATACACATACATTGCAAGAATCAATAAGTTTTCAGGATATTCTATCATAACGAATATACGATATAATCAGATTAGCCCGAGTTAGCCATCGGGCATTAGATATTTTGTGTAGCGATTTTTCTACTAAATCCTTAGGAAATATGCATGTTGAAATCACGGAGACTATTCTGTTCAAATATGTTTGGTCTGTGCTAATATTTATTACCTTGAACATTAAACTCGGGTAACTCTTTTTAATATATTTTTTTAAAATAATTAAGTTTAAATACATTGAAAGGGATAATGGGCCTTTTTCAAATCTTTTCCAATTCTCCTGGAAAATATCTTAGGCCCCGAAACAAGTATCGGAAAGGTAATTTGTTCACATGCAGTTGGCAGTTAATTCATTGTATCTTTCAATTTGCAAGCAAACATATGACACCTCCATGCTTATCAATATTTAAGGTAGTTCTATCATAACCAACAGCCACCAAAGGCTAGATACTTTTGATTCAAGGAAGAAATTGATTTTTGCCTTCAACACGGCTTTTACTCGTTTATGTTACACAGTAGGAATGGATGCTCTTGACCATATTTCTTCCATTTTTGCCACGACAATATCACAATAATTTTACATTTTCATGTATGAAAAAAGTAACGTTTATTGATTGGAACCCTAATTGGAACTTACCTGGAAATTTTTTTTAATAATCAATATTAATCCGGAGCAGAAAGACATATCAGAATGTAATAATATTCCACACAGGTTATTTTGATTGGAACCTTAATTGAAACTTACCTCCAAAAAAAATTTAATAATCAATATTAATCCGGAGGAGAAAGACATATCAGAATGTAATTATATTCCACACAGGTTATTTTGAGACCATTTAGCACTTTTTAATTACTGTGTCCCTGAAAAAAGTAGAAAAAAAATTTGGACCACCCTATTGTCCATGGAGCGGATGTCACCACTTTTCTTCAAATGCTGTTTCATAATCAAAACCAATTTGCCCTGTCTAGGAAAAAAATTCCAAAAATAGAGGCATATCATTTTAGGTCAACACTGGCTTTTAGGCCATCCCAATATTATAACGATCATATGAATAAAAATTTATTTTTAGATACTCCGCTGATACCAGTTTTGACAGTTTGTGATTCTAGAGATGCTTGTGCTAGCGTTGATGGTGATCCCATAATTGTTTTATTGCCCAATGAATTATCTGATTATGAGTTAAACAATTTCATAGATAAATTTGAAACGAATCTCTACAGAAATGAGTACTCTGAAGCATTTTCATTGGTCTCCGGTGTACTTCAGACAATAAAGGTAAAAATTTTCACAATGCTAATTGATCGAAAAGTAAAAATTCAAAACATTCCCCACCACACACAAGAATCATAATTCTGGTGAGGTATATATATACACACAAAAAATATTTATTTGCAAACATTGTCAATGTATGATCGCAAAAAAATATTATATATATTATTAATTAAATAAAAAAATAAAAATTACTTTTACTGCAGGGTGTTACTGAGCATACTTTTAGGATTGTTGTGTTGATTGGTTTAAAATTCTCATGTATGTGGATAAGATTTTGAGTACTAGCCTTGGAGATTTTGTGGTAAGGGTTTGTATATATCTATTGGTCAGAGTAAAATATAGAATATAAAATGCATGACCACTCTCTTTTCGCTCAATTCTGTTTGACCCTTTACATGACTTTTGAAATGATATCAATCATAAAAATTATCATTTTGATAAATTTTATAATTTGTGTACCTATACATTTTTGTAATAAAACAAATTTTTTATTTTTTATTTATTAGATTTTTTTGTTTCTGTTTTTTTTTTATTATTTTTAGTTGTTTTCATTTTAATTTTTTTAATTTTTCATTTTATCGTCAGTTAAAATTTTATTATTATGTATTTTGCTATATTTTTCTTTTCTTAATATATTACACATTATTAAATGCTGTATTCTCATTATAACAATGACATTATAATTAATAAGACATGAAAGAAATGGGACGTACGTGTAAAGTCAAAAATGAGAAATGTCAAAACATCTGTCAAATGTCAAAATTAACAAAGCGTCAATTTTATACAATAGTGGTTGACTGCTATTGTATGAAATTGTGAGTAAAGTATCTTGAGATGTGATTGTTACATTATAAGTAAGTTAGTTACAATTTTTTTTGTGATTTTAGGAGCCTGGATTACTTTTACATGTTCCACCCCAACCTACGATTACACATTGCAATATGGATTGTAAAAATGCATAATATGTTATTCCAAATGTGTCCGTTTCAAATACATTAATGAAATCTGTATTTATTTTTTGTTAAAGGCATTAAATGTTGAAGTGACATATCAAAATTTTCTGTCCAGCGTTGAAAAACTAACACGTGCTGATATTGCAAAGCAGATGGTTGGTTTGGATGAAACCAATGTTATGACATCCAACGATTTTATTAAAGAGTCAACAAAATTTATTCAAAAGTTCACCATATCTGAAGATTTTTTACAAGTATATATGTTTGTTTTATTTATAATATTTTTAGTATGATAAAATAAATAGAAGTAGTTAGTACTAATTTACTTGTGTATCAAAATATTTTTCCAGGATATTCTTAAACTTCGCGATAACGTTTTTGAAATAATAAGCCAGTCTTCAAAAAATAATAAAAGTAGCAGAATTGTCAGTTATACTTCAAGAACATTCCGATCACGTAAATTATTAACAAACATGGAATCCGACATCCAAATTAGATTTAAGAGGGACGTATCACCTGAAGATGTAAAAAACTTTTTGAAAGTATCGGAATATATAATATTAACATCAAAAGATGTCGCCCAAGTACAGAGAGAAAAGAAAAAGATTATATCAAATCTTGAAATAGCTGCTCCGGATTTATGCAAAAAAAGTACTAAATACCCAAGCATTATAGGTGAATAATTTTAAGCAATCTGTAGTTATTAACATATTTAATTAATTATGTGTTATTTGTTAAGGGTTGTACCACCCTGTGAGCTTGAAATATTGGTAGAAATTGGTGATTTTTTTATATGGAAATCATTAAAAAAATTTAACATGTATTTAATAAAGTATTTTATGTATCAGGTATTTAATAAACTATTTTTTAATAGAAATTCTTTTAGAAATATGGAAAATTCACATTCCCGATTCACGCGTCTGAGGCAAAAAGGTCATCTAGATATTTTGAAATAAAATAAATATTTGTAGCATAAACCACTGGTTAATAAAAATTGTTAAAAAAAATTTTTTTGGTAAATTTTTTTTCAGTCTCAATTTTACAAAAATCAGTTTTTTCTGAAACAAGTATGCTACAAATTCAGATATTTTATTTCTAAATCAGTACATGATTTTATTTGTATCAGACAAACGTGTACCGGAAAATTTTGCATCTCAGTCACGGCAAAGGAGCTCCACAGGGAATGGACACTACACAATTATTTTTTTCCCAAAAATTTTCCAATAAAATAATAATTTTATATGTACACTTAATATATGCCAAGAAAAATAAAAAAAAATCATCCAATTTCTACTTATATTTCAAATTATTATAAATCACTTTTGTAAGTGTTAAATAGTATGTGCACATAAAATCTTTATGTACAATATCTTTATTTATTAAATTATGATTTACAGATTCCCAATTGCTATTCATAAGTGTTGAAAGGATCAATCTGCGACCAAATACGGGGTTCACATATCTTCCTTATTTCCCTCGCGTTGGAAACAAAGTTAATATAACAACTGTTGCCGAACTACAAATAATACCTAATGATAAATTAATAACTAATTCATATTGCATAACAAAATACGCATTTCAATTTGACATTCTAAGTGAAGGCAATGATAAAAACCGAATAGGATGGGTTTATCACAGCTCTTTATATGTAAATGATGGGAATGATTTTAACGTATTTGACAATGATTTTCCAATCATTTTAAAGCTGCCAGTTACGGATCTTCAATTAAAGGCAGATGAAATTATTCAGGTTGATACTTCTGTTAAGTAGTCCATGCTTTTTTAAAAAATAATTAGTGTAAGAATGTAAAATAAAACTTATTGTATTAAAATTATTGTGTTAGTTGAATTTGTATTTGTACTGTCTTTCAGTGTCGTCAATGGAAAGATGAGTGGACTTCAAATACTTGTGAAACAAACGAAAAATATGAAGTTATTGATGGAAAAAGTTATGCACTGTGCAAGTGTGATAAACTGGGATACATAAGGTAACATTTAATATGTAATTTCCTTGTCAGATCTGATTTATCTATAATTTTGTAGAAATACTCAGTGTTATTGGTTCCATGGTTTGTTCTTCTGCTAAATGATCAAGCATAGTCATTGTACTGATGTGTTATGACCTGATGTCTCGTAGGCAATAGCTAAAGCTTCGGAAATGTCTTCTTCGTTCAATTTGAAATATAATATATTCTTTACACTTTGGGTGAAATTTCGTCAGTTACGGAGATAAGTGACATCAAAGTTTGCATTTTTTATAATATTTCTGATTTATTTTCTGTAAATCGTTGAATGTTCAAAATTGATACGGTTTAATATAAGTCAAACAAAATTATTATTAAATGTAAAAAATTAAAACCTTGCAAAAAATTCTGATTCATATTTCTGTATACATATTACATATTAATATCAAAATATCTGTGGACCGACATGATCTGAATAATAGGCGATAACTGTAGCTGAAAGTCTGTTTGATTAATTTGAAATTTGTAATATTTCAGTCTCTATGTGGCGCCAAGACTTATAATACCTACCACATCTACAATAAACTCAGTCAACCTTGAACCTTCAACTGTCTCTATCACGGAACCTTTCAACCACTCAACCTTCTCTGTCACAGATTTTTTGAGCGTTACAACGGTTATAACTACTGAAACTCACTTAGTTTCTAGTTCTACACAGGATACCACCAGTGTACAATCTACTTTGTATACAAATGTAGTGAACAACTTATCTCAACTGGAAATAGAGACTACACCAACTGTTTTGAAAATGTCCGATTCGAAAGGTAAAATATTTACATATATAAAATTTGGAAAATTAATGCAAACAGTAGGTGTTGAGTTTTAAAATTTGTTTTTATTTTCAGATTTAATTTTAATGCTTGCCATCAGTATACCATGCCTTATTGCATGTGCAATTGTGGTAACAATACTGCTTAGAAGAAAATGGAAAAACAAGACGGATGTCCAAAATGTATGTAAATCTATTATTTATTTGTGTATTTTAGATATTTGTATTCAAAGATATTATGAATATTCTGTATTGAAGTTTTAAATATGGTACATAAATTACCTCGGCTGAACTTTTGTGACCTTGGCACCCTATCGCCGAGTTGGACCCGAGTAGAAATATAACATAACAAGGAGAACATTATACAGTTTACTATTTACGAAATATTTATCGTGAATGTTTTAGATTTCTACTTTAAATCTAGTGACCAAAAACACCCCAAAGTACAGAAAGTTTTATGCAGAGCATCTCATGGAAGGCACACATGAATCATTGGGTGAGATATTTTAAATATGTCTTAATTTGGACTTAGATTAATAATATATTTATTTAAACAACCTAGTGAAAACCTATACATATTTGGCTTTTTTGTTTCCCATTCTTTGTATTAACTTAATTATTGTTAGCTGTTGGTTTTCCGAATAAATATAAATAAATAAATAAAAAAAAAGTTATTTAATGAATGCACAATATACTTTAAATTATTCAATTCTTTCACTAATTTACAATACATTGTTTGTATTGTATAAGTGTGTAAAAGATGTCCTCTGTCCCAAGTCTGGCTAAAAGAGACACTCATTCGTTATTTCTATTACATATTAAAATTTTAACATTAGTGTAATGCTATTTAAAGTAAAAAAAAATGAATGCGGGACTATAAGGGTGAGCGTGAATTTTACGAATATAATTTTTTTTATTTCTAACTAAGTTGCATATTATACGAATCCACGGTAATCTTATTGTATATTATACATAACCATGCAATAATTCACAAGATGATGGCATACCAATGTTGTTTTACTTCGGTTGACTTCAAATGCTTTAAAATATCAATAGAATAATTTAATGCAATAATTAATTTGAAAAAAGATGTGTGCGTATAAAGTAGGCTATTTTCAAAGTAAGGTTTTATGCTATAAATATAGGAATTACTTGGCATTCTCCTGGAGCGAGGGTTGGTTCTATAACAAATGCACACAAGACAAGTGCACTCAGTCCGTTTATTAAGCTGCTTGTCATTTTTTATTAAATTTCCTAACCTATCTTGTGTAACCCAACATAACATGGTAAGTATGTACATATAAACAAATATTAGGTCCTTACATATGAAATTGGCGTTTAGTATGGGAGGAACATAAAGCCGATTTTTTTTTATTATAATATATTTATTTAATCAAAGTATGTACCATTGCTATCTATGCACTTTTGCCATCTCATAGGTAGTTCATCGATCCCTTTACTAAAAAAACCATTCGGACGGGAATCAATAAAATCTTTGAAGGCGGTTTGGACTGCCCCATCGGAGTTGAATTTTTTCCTTTGCAAGAAGTTATCCAAATTTCGAAAAAAATGGTAATCTGTTGGGGCAAGGTCCGGAGAGTACGGTGGATGTCTTAGACATTCCAATTGAAGCCTCCTCTAATTTGGTAGCCGTCTGTTGTGCAGTGTGTGGTCTAGCGTTATCATGAAGCAGCAGTGGCCTAGAGCGATTAACCAGCCTCGGTTGTTTAGCAGCTAGCTTTTCCATCATGGTTTGCAGTTGCTGACAATAGACATCTGCCGTAATCGTCTGGCCAGATTTAAGAAAGCTGTAGTGAACGACACCAGCACTAGTCCACCAAACGCTCACAAGTAACTTTTTTGGAGTCAATTTTCGCTTGGGGCATGGTTTGGCTGGTTCGGCAGGGTTCAGCCATTGCGATGAGCGCTTCCGATTATCGTACAGGATCCACTTTTCATCACAGGTAATGATTCGATTTAAAATCCCTTCATTATTGTGCCGGTTGAGTAATGCAACGCAGCAGTCAACGCGCGTTTGTTGATTTGCTTCACTCAATTCGTGAGGTACCCACCTTTCAAGCTTTTTCACCTTACCAATTTGCTTCAAGTGGATTAAAACAGTTTTATCACTAACACCGCAGCCTGCAGCTAACTCGGATGTGGTTTGCGATGGATCCGCTTCCACAATAGCCTTCAATTCTTCATTATCAACTTTGGTCTCCGGCCGTCCACGGGGCTTGTTCTGCAGGTCGAAATTTCCAGAACGAAAACGTTGGAACCAAAAACGCACTGTGTTTTCTTTTGCGGCACCGTCGCCATACACACCATTAATCCTTCGAGCCGTTTCTGCAGCACTGGTGCCACGGTGGAACTCGTACTCGTAAGTAACGCGATATTTCAAGTTTTTCATTTTGTAAACTGAGTGACGCAAAGAAAAAAACAATTGAGGAAAAAACAAATGAATTATAATTTTCAAAACACAAATACATGAGTAAATAGCTGTATAAATTTGGATTTGGAATTCCTAACCAAAGAGAAGATATTTGAGATCAAATTTGCCAGTACGGCAAAACGCCAATTTCATATGTAAGGACCTAATATAAGCTATCATTAACTAACTTGTGCAAGGCTTTGTGTGCAATTGTCTGGCCACCGTAACATTATAATTTCCGACTTATAGATCACTAGTCAGAATAATAAAATAATCGAAACTTATTAATTAGATTATTTTTTCTTTCAGCAAAATATAATATCATGGGTGATACGTGAAAACAAAATTTCAAAGGTAATACAAGTAATTCAAATATTAGATTTCAAATTACGTGTGCATTTATGTATTTCACCTTTTTGTATAAGCATTCATAATATTGTTCACTGATTTAAAAAGAAAAAGCCATGTAAAATTTTCTAAGGCAACTTTATTTATTATAAAAATTAAATCCTCGAGAATCGGAGCATGTCGAGGTGAAAGATTCAGGAGGTCAAGACTCGGGCTATTGAAGAAGGGGAAACATTTTATTCATAGTCTAAATTGCTATTGAAGAAGGGGAAATATTTTATTCATAGTCCATATTCATAGTCCAAAAGGTTATTGAAGAAGAGGAAACATTTTATTCATAGTCCTAATTGTATACCAGATCTGCTTTTCTATTTTTAAGATTATTTAAAATCGTGGAAAATATATGTATATTACTGTAATAAAATAATTATATGCATGATTGTTTTTCATATTACATCTCTAAATTTTCTGATTCCCATTCCCACTTATGTGTGAGTGGCTTGAACTGCCAAATATCAGGGTGTCCTATGTGTGGTGTGGTCGCTGCAAAGTCCACTTCACTCCACTTGAATGGTGGAAGTCCTCGAGATTCATTGTGGATGGGACCGGAAACCGATAGGAATTGGAATGTCTTTGCCAAATTAGCGTTAGTTATTTTGGCGTCTGTCGCTCCATGCGACCTGTGTCCTAATGCTTTGAACGGGTATGTACCTGAAAAACAGTTTTTTTTCTTCAGTTTTTAAAACACATATTACTGCAAAACTTGCACATATGTATGTATTAATATTAATTATGAAGAAGTTCAGGTTTACCTTGTGGTATTTATTTTATAGAATTATCGTCAAAAACAAATTTCTGTTGTCACCTACAGGAGTTGAGTGTGATTAATTATTATTTTTTATTTGTGGGCAGGACTTAACTATGTTTAAGTGTAAGTTCACCCTCATGTGTACCACGCTATCCTGTGACATTTTGGTTTAAGTTGAATTTTTTCTAATAAAATTCTGTGAATAATTTTTCTTTAAAACTATTTTACAATAATGCAAAAATTCCTTTCATAACCTTGGAACAACAAGGCTTCAGCTGACATTTTGGTCTAAATTGACATTTTTAATCAAAATTATAAAAACAATTTTCTTCACAGAATATAAAAATGTACAGAGATTAACTAAATCCGTTCTTTAAGAGAGGAGAATGGGTCACAGTGGAAGAATGTCCCCCTTTGCGTATGTCTAATACACATATATACCACAGTTAAAGTTTTTATTCTTGCATAATTAAATCACCTAGTAGGTAAATAACACATCTTTTACAGTAGTAATTAAAAAAAAAAAAATTGTTTCAAAATCAATATTTAAAAAAAAATGAGTCTCTTAAGTAAAAACATATTATTGTTATAAAGTGCGTCTTATTTACTGAGACTTTACACATTTTAAGAGTATGCTGTTTGACCTTTTCATAATTTTTTCAAAATTTACAGGCTTTTAGTAATTTTTTAAAATGTATTGTAGGTTACAATTAGGTATGTCAAAATTCTCAGTACATAGTTAGAGATAACAATCAAATAAACTTATATTTTAGTACCTTGTAGATTTCTTTCCATTTAAGAAAGACAATTGAATAAGTAAGTGTGAGCTGTGCAAATGACCACATTGTTTTATTATGTTGGTGTTTATTGGTATAAAAAATAATTGGTATAAATGTTTCATTGCACATAACGAAACAATTTTACTTTTTTGCCTCGTACGCAATATAATAAATTAACGCAATATAATAAAATAAAAAAAAAGCAAAAAAAAAATCATTAAAAAAGACAATTGAATTAGTATGTGTGAGCTGTGCATGGACACACATTGAAACAAATTAACTTTTTTGCCTCGTACGCAATATTATAAATTTGTTAGTTTTAATTTATGTGAATATGAATAAAACCTTGCAGAAATTTAAACCAGAATTTTTCTGTTTCTGTTTGAATATTTTGAACTCATGATTTGGGCAAGAATCTATCTATAAAGCTTTATGCCACGTATATACTCGTATTTTAAAGAGTATAATATAATAATATATTTTTTTTACATAATAAACAGGGATTCTTACCATTTGCTAAATTCAAATCGTTTCTTGCCGCTATTGCATTCTCAGCACTATATGGTGGATTGCAGTCACATTTGGAAAGGGGGTCATGTTTAAAATCATTATATCTCATAAATGCATACATATCGTCCATATTATTTATTTTCCCTTGGTCACGTTTGAAAATGAGCGCTCTTGGGTTTTTGTCGTAGGTAAACCATTCTCCGTATTTCTTCACGGCTTCTGGCCCTCCGCTCATGTTAAATATATTCGGATAATATGGAATATTATATGAAGGCCAGTAGCCTTTAGTTTTCAGAAGAGTTGTCCTGCAAAATCATTAATCTGAGTAACGAAAGTGTCTCGTAAAAAAATTCCAAATTTTTTGTGATTTTTATTTTTACGAAAAAACCACAAATAAAGCATAAATTAAAAAAAAACACACACATTCATATTATTTTATCGTAAGTGTGGAAATGCAATGATTTTTTTATCGTTTAAGTAAAAAAAATCTTTTTTTGAATTCCGATAATGTTGCCAGCGCAACATTTTCCGAAAAATAATAATTAATTTTTATTTGTTTATTAGAGACAACACTACTATTATTATTTGATGCCTACCTAATGATCTTCTTCTGTGTGGTGTATTTTGTTGCACGGCACAGCACACAACGGAACATCGCACTCATAACACATAATTATGATACACTTTCACACACACACACACACATATTTCAAATAAGCGCAACAAAATTGCGTGTATTTTTGTTAATAAATCACTGTTAGTATTCAATTGAATCATAAACCAACAAAAACTGACAAATATCGCAAAACATATTGCATATATTTGTGTATACGTGTACAAATAAATCGAAAATCAAAAAAATAAATCATTTTTTTGTTGTATTTTTTAGCATTGATAGCAATTATAATTTTTTTTTAAAGATTTTAATATATCCTAATATTCTGTCAGATAAATATGTACTATTGCTTTTTTTACAAAATATGTATATATTTATGACAAAACATTATACGTTAAACATTAAAGAGTACAATAATGAAACATTAACTGCTCGAAGAATATTTTTTCTTCTTCTGTATGAAGGCTTGAACTTTGTGGTGACATTATTATTAAAATAAAACACAAATTACTTTGTTTTCACCACTTTATTGTGGTGAAAACAAAGTAATTTGTGTTTTATTTTAATAATAATGTCACCACAAAGTTCAAGCCTTCATACAAATAAAGTGGTGAAAACAAAGTAATTTGTGTTTTATTTTAATAATAATGTCACCACAAAGTTCAAGCCTTCATACAAATAAAGTGGTGAAAACAAAGTAATTTGTGTTTTATTTTAATGAAACATTAAATTAAAAAGTTAATAAAACATCTGAAGTTTAATAAAAATATTTAAAATAAATTAAATGAATCAATTAGAAAGATGTGTCTAGTGGTTAAGACACTTGTTGAGTGATTCAGCGGTAGTGGGTTCGAGCCGCATGCATTTTAATAGAGATACTATGCATCTCTTTTTTAAAAAAAAAAGATAAAAACAAAATTAAAAATAAACTGGGATTCAACCCCTGAACTTCTCCAATCCGGAGAATCGTCCAATTTGTTTTAAATATTACAGAACTTTATTCTAAAATTGTGACTTCACAAAATGTGTTTTCATAAAAAAAATGTGCATCTTACATATCTCTTGCTTCAGTTGTGCCCGGAATTTGCTCTAAAACCCAGAGAAAACCTGGTCTGATATTTTCCATCGTCGAGGTTCCTGGTATAAACTTTTTATAGTCAACCACCATCCATTGGTTATTGTAAGTTCCACTGTTGAATTTACGAAAGATATATGTCCAGCTTTTGGCTGTTCCTGCCAAACGATTGGCTACCATGGTTCTGACAAATTCCATCACTTGACCAATAGGAGAACAATATTTCCACAGATCATTATTTGAGTTTCCGATGGTTGTTTCCAGTGAAACTAACTTGGCCGATGTAATATAAATGTCATCACCAGATTGTAGCTGGCCAGGGTACGAGGAGAATGACATTGTATGACCTTTAATTGTGTTCAATGCACCTGGGAGTGCCTTGTATTTTAGAACGTATTTCTTTTGCACACGTAACATAGATTGATAACTGAAATAAAACAATTTAGTAAATTAATTTTCAAATAAGAATTATCAGAGTTATCATAGTGTTTTCATATATGTATGTACAGTAGTTAACTAGTAACTAATTGGGGGACGTGGGTGTTCGGAAAACCGGTATTTTCGGATAATCGAACTGTATTGATTCAGCCATTTTTACAGTACATACAGGTGAATGAAAACCATATTTAAATTTAAGACAAATAGGAATTAAATCCAAAAAAGTGCAGACAATCTTGTAATAAAAAATGTATTAAAAGTATTCAAGTTCTGCTATTTTACAATGTCCCATGCTGCTCTGATCATGTAGGACGCATCTTTCAAATCAATCTTTTTAAGATTTCTTATCAGGCTTTCTTCTCCCTCCTCTTCTTTTTCCAAAAGTAACTTACGTAACAATCCTTTTCTATAATACCTTTTGAATGTCTCATTAACACCTTGATCCATGGACTGTAATAATGAAGGCACGTTAGGTGGAAGAAACATGACTTTTATAAACTCGTCTTTTTCATTTAAGATGTCACATGATGAATGAGTTGGGACGTTATCAAGAAGCAATAATGTTTTCTCTCTTTTATCATTTTTTAATTGATGGGCTTTTACAGAGGGTATAAAAGTTTCTGTAAACCATTCCATGAAAATTGTACTATCCATCCAAGCATTGTTTTGCGAAGTGTAAACGATAGGCATCGCAGACATATTAACGTGTTTGAAACAACGTGGTTTCTTGCTTTTATCAATTACAAGCATGGGCAATCGGTGGCTGTAAGTAGCATTAGCACATTCTAAGGCAGTGGTACGATCCTTGCTTATTTTAGGACCAAGTGCTGCTAATTCACGACGTGAAGTAAGAGTTTTTCGTGGCAAAGTTTTCCAATTGAGCCTGGTTTCGTCTGCACTGTAAACGTTTTCGAGGGCGTAATTTTCTTTCGAGTTTACTTTCACCCGGCAAAATTTAGTTTATCGACTAGTGGCTATTTGGAAGTGACATACGAGTACAATTAACAAGTCGCGAGCCTGTAGCGCAGGAGGCGGGAGAGGGTAGGCACACGCGGGTCGGGCGGGCGTAGTAGTTCGGATAAGCGGTCGTTCGGTTGATCGGCGTTCGGATAATCGACGCTCTACTGTATATTAAAATCTGCTAATGTTTTACTGTTTTACTCATAAGTTTTTTGACACTTTGATTTTTTACATCATGTGATGTTTTATTTTTATTTATTTTTATTTTTTTAACAAACAGACCATCAACAGGCCATTTATTAATGACCCTAATAGATGGTCCTAGAGCTACAGAGTGACATTAGAGTAGAAAGTATGAACATTTTGAATATTAAATAATTACACAATATACTTTATACGATAATTAATGAATAAATAATAATAAAATAAATTATAAATAATATTCAGACTATCACAAATCGATCAATACAATTTTAGGAAATTTATTAATGTAATTTTTTGTGTATATTTTTTATTTACATAATTGTTTTTATAATTTGCCTAGTTATTTAAAAATTTGTTTATTTACTGCATTCTCATGTATTTTTTCTTGATAGTGTTTAAACTTTTTGTTTTTTACTAATTTTTTCCATTGTGCTTTGCACACACAAAACAAAAAAAAATATATTTAATTTGAGATAATTAAAAATTAAAAATACATTGTGACGTAGCAACCTCTGTTCGTCACCCTCTTCGCGAAACATCTAAAAGTAATGAATTTATCGATCCCCGCACCAAATATCTGCACCAAAATTGATTTTAATCCGCGTAGGTACCGCGAATACTCTATGGGAAAAAATAAATGTCTTGGGTCTACTGCAGATAGTTCACGGCAGTCGGGGATGATATTTCAAAATGGCGCATTCGAAATCTGACACTTCGGCACGCAAGATGTGAGCCTTTCTGTGAACCCTCGTGTTAAGAGGTAAGCTCATTCCGAGAGACGCAATTTGAAGTGGCATAAAGATAACTTGTGAAATTACATGATTGTTTGTTTAATAATGTCTTTCGTACAGAGGGTCCTTCCACGCCAGCGTTTCGCGCCATGGCCAGGTGACGCGGCGTGGAGTGAAAGGTGCATCACTTGCAACGCCTGGGGGGCAGCTGCAGAGATGATGTTCCGGAAGTCATCTGCATCGGCAGCCCAAAGCCTCGGGGCGGGGTTGTTCTCTGGACCCATAAGGGAGCAATCCTGCTTCAGATGCAAGGCCAGTAAAATGAAGACCACGACATGCCTGGTATTCCAAATTTTTTAATCATCAACTTCACGTCACGCCTGGAGCGAGCTGGGAGTCTATCTGGCTCCGTAAATTGAATAGAACAAGTGCATCAGTGGGCGTGCTGTTTTTAAACGAACATTGCTAACTACATGCGGAAGCGGTGTTTGTGCCAGAAATTGTGACATGTTATCTGAAATCGATGTCACCAAGTGAATGTATTCGCACAGCCTATTGTAGCTTCATTGTTTTTGAATCTGATATAGAAATTTTGACCTGATGTTAATTGATTCCACAGAATGTGATTGCCGGCGTTTCCGACACCAGCGCTGCCGTCACCGCTAGTAGTATAAAATTTTTTAGTTTCGATTGTCTTTTCCATCCTTGTTTAATGCGGCCGCTAGCGCTGATGTCGAGGCGCGGTAAATTAAATTATTCAACTCCATTTATTGTAAAAAAAAGGATTTCGATGTGCAAAATTCACAAAAATATTTTATGGAAAATTGTCACCTTCTGTGGCACCATTAATTTTTGATTAAATTAATTTGAATAAATTCACATGTTAACTAAATAATGTTTCGTTGTATAACCCTTGTCATTGAACTGTTGCAACTTTAAATATGTTAAAATGAGAGACAGCTGAAGTGCAGCGTACACGACACCAGTAGTACCCTGAGTTTGAAATGTAGAAGTAAGGTTAGTCCCATTCTTCTCCGACTGAGGAAAACTGGTAGTGACGAGGAATTCTGATGGAAGCATCAGAACCTCACGTCATAACATATATGAATACAATATGAAGTAAAATAACAAACCCTGGGTTATTCCAGGTCCCATTTGGAAAAGTGGAAGGTCTAGTTTTGGTTTAAGTACACATTTAAATAGATTTGTTCAAATGGTAGTGGGTGACATGAGTATTATTTTGGTAAATTTTTTCTTATTGATAAGTGGGATCTAACATTGTTTTATATTAATATATAATAAAAAAATGTTTTGTTACCTGTTCCAAGTATCTTGTGCCACATATATATCGGACCCATCTGGTAGTATTTTTATTAAAGCCGAACAGTGACCGGTGCCGACATCCTTTTCCAAGCCCATTGCTTGGAACAGGTCCTCCAAATCACCTTGCATGTTAATATATCTGGAATTGAATGAGATTGTATATATTTTTAAAGTTTAAATGTATATTTCTGGAGCTAAAACCATTTTACGTGTGTTGGACATGATTTTGTGTGGCCCTGTTGGCCCAAATTTTCCAATTTTGCAAAGAAATATTTATGTGGTAACGTATTTGTTTCCATTCATGCCACGCAGTGTATATGCAGAGTTTACACAATATACTTTATTATTTTAGCATAGAGTTTACACAAATATTATATGTACATCGACAGCTAAAAGCAGAAAATAATCATTCTTTCCTAATTCTATGAATTTCGGGTGCGATCTCGGATTGACTTTTTGAAGTTATATTCTTGTGGCGCATTTAGGGTAAATTTTTTATTGTAGCGGGAATGCGTGTAGTGGAAAACAGTACGCAAAAATGTGAGTTCATGGAATGCACTTGAAATTAATGTTCCAGTAATATTTAAATATAATAATTTCATCCAAATTCATGGCTAAAAAATGAAATTACACAGCTGGAGAATGGATCAAAGCTCGGTTGCGTGGACAGCAGCGCAGCAACTAACAAATATGGCCACCAGCGGTTATCCCTAGTCCGTTAAAAATATGCTATATATATATTACATGCTAGTTGTACACTTGTGAAAAATCATGGAACATAATTGAAATATTATTTATTTATTGTTGAACGTAGGGGCGTAAATTAATATAATATACACCATTCATTTAATCTAAATACATATATATATATAATATATTTTTAACGGGTTGCAGAGAAGCGATAATGGCTATGTCGTCTAGTTGCCACCCTGCAGTCCATGTATTCGAGGTTCGAGTCTCTCCTCAGCCGTGTTTTTTAATTTTCGCCAATTTCGTTCTTTTGCTGTGAATTCCAGGAAGTTAAGGATGTGTGGGACAGATAGACAAAATTATTATAATTAGATTAAGAGCAGGATATATCTAAGACATGAACCATTTATTTAAGGAAGTTTTTGTTTGCCAACAAACTCGACAAAATAATTGACAATGATGTAGATTTCTACAACTCAATACTTTGAGCGTTATTAATATATAATTTTGTCTTTATTTAAGTTTTTAAGTATAACTTCTACTGTGCATACATGAGTACATGATAGAATTTTTTTTAAATGCAGCCTTTACATCATTTTAAATTGAATATCCCAGTTAAGTTCTTTTGTTCTGAAATATACCATCATTAATTATAGCCTAGTCAAATTCAATTATGATTTAAAATATTCAAGTGTCTTGTATAAATAAAGATATGGTGAAGCTAAAGAGAAGAAAAAGATGGAGAAATTTTAGAGTTACTTACAGCATATCCCTGTACGACAACCCATGGGCTGGATCAGAAATAGATTCAGCATATCCGTCGGAAAGTCCCTCCAACTGTTTCATGTACAGTTTTACCTTAAAAATTTAAGTTTATACAGGTAATTCTGCTTGAAAAATAATGCTTTGTATTTTCACCCAGTATTTCAGGTTGAAATATTATTTGAGAAAACTGGTGAAGATTAAATAATAAATAATGGTTACAATTGGTTCACAATACACAATGATAATTTGGAACATACCTGATACCAGTATGGATCAGTGTTAGCCATTTTTTTAATCATCCCTTGAACCCAGAGCTCATTTTTATTTATGTACTGCTCAATTTTATCACACACCGCTTTTTTGTCATCGCAGATTCTACAAACACAATAAATATCTTTAAGGAAGGTTTGTAGGTCGTTGGAATGAAAGAGCGATTGATTGTTTATGTTTGTTCCTCGACCGGAGATAAGCACCGGGAGCAAATGTACAGGTTACAGTGTGTAAATGAGTAAAAATATTGAACACGATGATGAAAAAATCAGACAAAGAGGAATGTACAGTGAATGCGAGACGCGGACAAAAAAAGGTTTTCTAAACAACAACCGCGGTACCTGGGGCGGATCGAGACTGGTGCACGGCATCATCTAATGTGACTCCCTTTGTTCCCATTTGTTTACATAGCAGGCGACGGCTCCGCCACAGTTATTTATATTAACCTAATAAAAAAGGGTCCTCGCTATCGGAGGCAGGTAAGTACACGGCTTGGATCAGCTGGGTACCCCTACATATCTATTATATATATAATCAATGAATTATTTATAACTAATCATCACGAAGATCAAAATATGTAGTTATATTTAACTGCAATGCTTTTAAGATCTCCTGGAGTTTATTACGTGTGCATTTTTAAAAATTATTATTTAGTAGACATATTTCATTTAAGAATATTTCATTGATTAGTCTAGTTTTGCTAAATCTAATATAAATTTATCATTGATTTGATTGATATGCATACCCTTGCATTGTGTTCTGCCAGTACATCCATATTAATTCATGTGTCAAGACGCCTTCCAAAAATCCTGCTGCATAAGCTTGCTTGTCATCAGCATAATGTGTGGAAGAATGCAGCTCTAGGAAAGCCCACCTGTTTGTACATATATAAATTTCACCGAAAAACATTGAAGTATGTACTTCAAATTAATGTGGAAGAAACCACTCTCCTAATAATATTTCTTCCATTTTTTGATTGTATTTTTTTAAGTTCGTGGAGTGAATGGGCGTTTGTTGGTTGATGTTTATTTCATACCGGAGTATGCTCCAGAAGAAGTGAAGAACAATTAAAATAATAAGTAAGTAAAATAAAGAAAAAATAAACTGTCGGCATGCAGTGCAGGTCTGCCAGATGTTATGGCGAAGATGTGACTGGCGTCATGGCATCACATGTCTTCATAACATTGTCTTCCTTTGTTTCCATTCGTTCACAGGTGACAGTGGGTCTGCAGCAGTTTACGTAAACAAGAGAACCGCAACGGCTGTCGGCTAGCAGGTACACGGTGCAAGGTCGGACGGGTACCGCCACATATTAATTTAATTTATGAGGACATATTTTATTCTTCTTCTTAAACAAATAGGTATACAGTTAGTTTCCTAACAGCTTGATTGGACATGTTGGAATTTTAATGATTATATATAGGTATATAGTAAGTCCTCAACATTCATACAATTTCATAGATATTATCCCACTAACCCTTTTCTAATATTAATAACATTAATCACGCCATGTTACAGTTATTACGTTGATAAAATTACATTGAGTAAAGACTTCCTAAAAAAGTGAAAAACTACTTTGATAGTGCAGAATGAATTGCAGGTCTCATAAAGTAAGATGTCTCATAGTGTAGGATGAGGTGTAAGAGCGATGAATCTCGAATATGTATCTTGAGAATGTTTTAAATATCATGGAAGAATGTGGTCCCAGTAGAGAGCATATATCACAGGAGTTTAGAGTAATTGACAGAGACATGATATGCTATCAAAGAATCTATTGATAAAAAAAGGTTATCTCTTGACAAGTTTTTAAAGAAAACACCTGATATGCCTCAGTAACAAGTTTTACATGTTATATACTTTGAATATTATACCTCTTTTTAGAGTGTGAAGTACTTTGTATATATTTTAAAACATACTTTCCTATGTTTCTTTTACATTGCTTCATACACATTTCAGTCCAATTATCTTCGAATGTCAAGGACTTTGTGCACCTATGGGCGTATTTCATATAATTGTAGTATCTATTTTAGTTTTTATATTTACCCAGTACTGTTTATTTGATTATCATAGATAGCCCTTGCCATATGGTAATCCGGAATTTCTGAATCATTATCCACCTCATACACTTCAACACCATTATCTTTATATGTGGCATAAGCTATGTGTTTGGGTTCACATCTCACAAATAGAAACAAAAGGCAGAATATAATTTTGTTATTAAATGCAAAATACGAATCTGACATTTCGCTTTCAGAACAAACCATGTACTAATCTTCACTGCACATGGGATGAGAGCAAACAGGAGCAAGATTGCGAGGTCAAATGTCAACGTTGTTTAATTAAATTATGTTTATGTGACCGCTATGATAAGTACTCTTAATACGTAGCAGTGTGAGTTGATTTGTACTTTGCATTTATATTCAGAGAAATAAATAAAACACTTTGTACAACAAGTTCAATTTTTCTCATTTATTAAAAATCATATGACATAAAAAAAAATAATATTACATTTCCCTACAACACAACATATTTTGTAGGATTTTTTAAAAAATTTTTTTTCTTTAAGTAAATTGTTACATTTAAAAATAATTACAGTATCAGTCTCAAACAATTGTAGACATAAAGTATATTATTTACAAGAAATAAGTTATAATATACATAAGTGATTTAAAAAATGGAATGTATATGAGCATTCGTTAATAAGAAATGTAAAATGTCTTCAATTATCATAAGTTATTGGCATTGGCAAAATCAGTATTGGGATCTTAACTATGCTCTCTCACCATTGCTTCTCCCCTGCCTAGTGCAGTATCACACCATTTCTGATTGACTCATATTGAAGTTGTTACAAATGTTTATTGAAAGGAATATAAAATGATACCTCGCCTGCCTGAAATGTTAAAAATCATTGTTGTTACAAATATTTATTGCAAGGAATATAAAATGATACCCCGCCTGCCTGAAATGTTAAAAATCATTGTTAAACAAAATTTCAGCATTTATGTTCTTTGAATGCTAATAAAGTGCAAATAACGTCATCTTATTGTCATCTTACATCAATAAACTCAAATTATTGTTTTTTTCAATCAACAAACTGAATTATTATTATGGGATAGGCAGCAATACAGAAAAATTGTCGCCCTCACATGATATAAACCGTGTAATAGTGGCACATTTATTTCTACTGCGTATAAATAAAATTTAAATTGTCATTGAGCCATTATCATTTATTATACATAATTAAAAAATAGCGAAGTGCATGCATACTTCACTACGCAGAACTTAAAAAATGTTTGTGGTAAGAACTGGGGCAGAACCAATCAAAGTTTGTCAATTTTCTGTTAAAAGTAAATGAAAGTCAAATGGGGGTATTTAATTAGTAGTAGGTAGCCTCCCAAATAATTGATTAAAAAAATTGTATATTAGGAATTGATTCATGTGAAGTATTTTGAAATCTTTTGCTTGGTCAATTATTCTGAATTTTCATAAAAAAGGTATTTGAGAAGATGACTTGTTGCTTATGGTGTCTTCTTGGGTAACCTTCGGTATTTACATCCCTAACCAAGATATTCACAATCAGTAATAGAGTAAATTAGAAAAACTGCAAACATCCTTATCATTTAAATTAAGCAATAATTTTTTTATTTCTATGCTTGCTAAATGTTTCAATTATATTTGTACATTTTTGAGCATCCCAATAAGACTGACGACTTGTGGACTTTCAATCTCAATTTTGTGCATATTTTTATAAGCGATAAAATTAGTCCGATTCGAACAAATCAATTATTATATTTCTTAAAATATTACATTATTCCATAATAATATCCCTTAACAAATTGACTATATATGTATTTTATAAATACTATGTTTGCGCATGCTTGTTTTGAAGACAATGTATTTACAAATGTAATGCAAATGAATTTTTTAAAAATACAACATGTATAAATATATTATGGTAACCAATTATTATTTTAATGCTCTTTGAGCCATAATTACACTAATCCGGCAACATTCCTATTTCTATCTTAGACTATTTTTTATAACTTTTACGTAAATAAAGTTAATACAAAAGGTAATAAGTGTAACACTTGATTTCAATAATTGTAATATACATAAAGTATGACTTACTATGTCAATAAATTAGTTTATTGACATGATATATTTTTTTCATATCATTATTGTTTTAAAATTAAAGAAGCAATAAAACAAAATACATACTTTGTAAAAGTACTGAAGATACCTATATTGAACATCGTTTTAACGCATTGCATATGTTGCATATAAGTTGGACCTCCGAAATAAAATCTATATGTTTTATTCATATTAAGATTCTGAAAATGCATTGTGTTATTTGTATTACAGCATTAATATTTTTCATAAGGGTAATTAATAAAAATAAACATTGTTTTCACCACTTTTGTATTGAAAAATATCAACATGTTTCAGAGGCTATGGCCCCTCCGTCAGGATACAATTGTATACCAACAATTAAAAATCACAAATCGATGTATAGACAATCAATATAATATGTAATAGTTTTTAAGGTATACCAGCGATGTTCCCCAAAAAAATTATAAACCAATTTGCTAAACAAATTTTGGCTACTGCTCATATATCCAGTCCTCCATATATACTTAATGCATTTTTAGTTATCATTTCTGATTACGTTGAGTACATTATTTATCCTGTTTTGAGAGCCCTGAGAGAAACTTCAAAAGAGTGTCACAAGTTAATTTTTTTTTCAGAAGCAATGGTGTCAAATATTTTAAATTATTTTTGTGCTGAATATACCAAAATAAGCAGCAATTCTTAATGTTATATATCCAGTACTTAATGTATCTGGTATCTTAATACTTTATTTTATAGTAAATATTTATCAACAAACGTTTCGAGGAGAAGTTTTCAATATGTATTAACTGGTTCACGTGAAACGGTGCAAATCTATAGAGGGACATCACTTTGGTAGACATATAACAATATACTGAGTAATTACAAAGAATATGATGTGTCGACCATAAATTGATTAAAATCTATTGATAAAAATCGTTCATATTTATATAATTAATAAAGATGATAAATAATTGCCTAAAATTCTTAATTATTCATGTGTTTTGAAAGGGTTAAGATACCATGAAAATAAGTATTTATTTATTTCGATAATATTCTGATGAAAAAAATACAACTGTAGTGAAGAAATGATGGAGGGGTGTATTAATCTTGGCACATACAATCCTCTGGCATAAACAACACAATTTCAGAAATATTGTCCCATGATTTGTATAATTTATTTAATTCTTGAATTTGTGATTTTATAATGAAAATGATTGTTATATGGATGTCACATTATTGAAAAAAGATCTCTTTCAGATGCAAATTATATTGTAATCAAATTCTGTAAAAGTGTTTAATCAAAGTCTTACTGTTTGGAGTTCAAGCTATATTGACAGTAAATGGTATATGTAATACATTTCCACATATTATTGTCACAGCTGCTCTAGAATATATACTGCGGCAGTGCAGAGACCATTCATTATAATAAAATAAATCATCCATTCAGTTTTAAATTAATAATTTCGTTCCTATTGCAAAGATCCTTAATTACAAAGTGTGGAAATAATTTGTTTATTTTTGTAACAAAATCTTACAGTATTAAACCAGAAATACCCTTAAAAACTTTCTATACAAAATGTCAAACTGTGACAGGTATTGTTAAAGTCGTGTAGATTTGGTTTTGACCAAAACAATGTATAGGAGTAATGTACATGGATGTATATTACCTATGTATTTTGTTGTACAGACTCGCCCACAACTCTTAATCTTAGGGTATAGTTGGATAATGTATTAATTTGTGCCAGACTTGCGTCGTGTATACATGACGTGGGCATGGAATAGGATAAAGTCATAATATTTAAACATACTAGATAAAATGATGTAATTTTATGAACAAACAATTCTTTATTGAATGTTTCGGTGTTAACTTTGTGAAAATCCATTATGAACAAATAATGAAATAAAATAATGAACTTTGTTTTTTTCCACTTATATTTGAGCACTTGTTTCACTACATGTTTCGGAAACGTCCGTTTCCTTCATCAGGTGAATTAAGACTTAATTGAATCAGAATTAAGTCTTAATTCACCTGATGAAGGAAACGAACGTTTCCGAAACATGTAGTGAAACAAGTGCTCAAATATAAGTGGAAAAAAACAAAGTTCATTGTTTTATTTCATTATTTGTTCAATTCTTTATTTTCTGATGCAGTGTTTTATAATGATGTTACAATTTATAAACAGTGTATTATAAATTGTAACATCATTGACATAGTCATAAATTTATAAACAATAATTATAAAATTACATTAATATATCATAAAGAAAGCTAAAATAGATATTTAACTGGATTTTTAAAATTCTCAGAGAAAATTTCTCTAAAGATGTTGAATGTTACTATACAGTTTATATGATTGAATATACATAATTGTAAATTTGAATTTAACATCAATAAAAATTTGCTCAACACTATACTGTTTTAAAGCCACTTTCAAGGCGAGGCTCCACATATACATGCCATAATTATAGAGAGAACCCCGTTTCAAAAGTTTGCAGAAAAACCTGAGAGCGGTGAAGATATGCATTTAGAGACTTTGTCTATAAAATGTTCTAATCAAAGAATACATTTTTATAAAATACATAATGAGCAACTTAATAAATCAAAATACAATACTTTTAAAGGTTTTAAAATATGTATTTAAAGTTTTTAAAATACATACCTACGTAATAATCAGAATCACAAAAAATAGTGAGTTTTTTATCTATATTTTCTTTAAAAATGTATTTTTAAAATTTTATTTTTGTGAATATAATTCATTACTGCATACAAAATTATTGTGTGATATGCTGTATTTTTAATCGTATCACAAAATTTTTAAAAGTTTTGGCAACATATTTTCCCCATTTTAACAAAATTTAACATTTAATTTAATTTCCCCATTTTAACAAGATTTAAATTTTTTTTTTTTTAACTAGGTACATATTCTTTTAATTTCCTGAAAAATATTAAGCACATTCCTAGACAAAATATACATTTTTATCTTGAGGTTGGCAGAAAATGTCAAAATGAATAGGACAACATTGCCACTGAAAAAAATGAATGACCATTCAAATTTTGCGGTTCATTTAGAAAATATGGGTCTTAATCTTCTTTGCATATATTAATACATGCAATAAATTGATGATTTAGCATCGACTATGTACCTACTGATCGTAGAAGCTACTCTCAAGATAAAAGTTTCTATATGTAAGCACACAAGAAGAATGAGTATGTATTTTGGATACTAAATACAAAAATCACAATTTATTTTAGATTCCTTTTGGTTGTTTAGACATTTTTAATTGTTGTAGCCTTTAAGATGATCGGGCAATTAATTGACAACATTTTTATTGACTTTCATAATTGTGACCATATTATATGGAACTTCTTGTACTCTTGACTAAATTTAGTTCAGATGGAATATATTTGTTGAAATTTTCCTAGATACCAGAACTATCAAAGTTATACCTGCACTTTTTTTATTTTTAAGCATTTGAAATTTATATCACAGTTTGTAAATTTTTTTGCCTTATATAATAACATTTGGGAAAATTTAATTGATTGAAGACTTTAACTTCCTTTGACTAATCAACATAAATAAGTGAGTTAAAAGGTATAAGAAGAACATTTGTAGCATTGTATTGGGATAATAACAAAAATAGTGACTTAGACAAAAGATGGTTAACTATGCGATTGGTGAATTTGCAGTTGTCTTTCGGTGAAATGTCGAGGAGTCCGTGACCTCTCTAGTGGTGGAGACATATCATTAGATTCTGTGCTTGATTCTCGTTGATATATTTCTAAAAAAAGGAACATTTAAAAAAAGTTGTTGATATGAATTTCTTTCTCACACAAATAAACATTAGGGACTGGTCTAGGTCTGTTTGATTAAAATGCCACTGTTAAAGAATTGTAAATCAATATGAAGAATGAAATCTTTTTAAATTCTTAAAGTTAGTCTTGTGGCAGTCTAAATTAGATGGTACTTTATTGTTTGAGCCTTTAAACATCAGAATTTTTTGACACAAATATATATTTTTATCCAGGTAGGACAAAGAAAAAACGAGAAAAATATTGTTTCAGTTTATAATGAGCAGCCATTGTTTACCTTGTTGTGGAATGGGCACACAATATGATGGTCCAGAGCATTGTCGGTTTCTGCTCTTTGTTCGCAAGGGTTGTAGCTCACAACCACTCTCTATCCTATCTGTATCTTGAAATTTAAATAAATCATTTTAGTTGACATCTAAAATGCATCATTTATCTGTGGCAGACACATTTATCTGTGGTTGCCAGATAAAGCCAGAATCAATTTAGAATGTGTTTATAGGCTAAAGGGTTAAATTAGTTGGATTTGAATAAGAGAGTGAACTCATTTTATTGAGAGAATAGATTGAAATTAGAAAAGTCAGCAGACTGATTTACTGTTTATTATTTATTATTGAGTTACTGCTACTACTTATTTAGCAAATAATTATGCCAGAAACATGTTAAAACATAAATTAATAAATTATTTTTAATTAATGTACCTTTGGAGTTAGTATGCTTATGCATTTTTTGTGGAAAGTGTCTCTTACAGGGTGCCTGCAAGGGAGGTTCATCATTTTCTAAATGTCCAAATGTTCGAAACTGCAGTGTGTGGTCTAGCGTGGATGGTGGTACAGGCCTATTTGGACCGCCCACTTGAAATGTTGCATATGGACTGATTTCATACATTTCTGGAACAAGTTTTAATAAGTCTATAATGCTTATCATTCTGCATTCGAAATGTGATATACAACATTTTCAGAAATTATAATAAGTATTGTTAACTTTACTAATAAATAAACTAGTATTTACAATAGTTTTCCTTTACCTGCAGATTCTCGTCTCATTTTATCTACATGACCTTTGATCGGCGAAGTTGAATAGTCGTGTTGGCAGTTTCTTATGTTCTGCTGTTCTGCACAAATCGTCTTCTCATCACTTGCTTGAGATTGGCTGCGTTGCCTTTCTCCCCCATATTCTGATTCATTGGCACAATGACATATAACACTGAAATTATAGTACAATAAGTCTGTTATATTTGAAAAACCACAATGTATCTACACAAAATATATAAGCTCTCAGTTTGAAATTTTATGAAAAGGCTACTTACTTTCTCTTCATGATCAACAAGTATGCAACTGACAATGTAGAAATGGCTGCCACAGTTGCTAAGATGATGGAAATGAGATTGAAAATGTTGTCTTGGGATCCGTCCAAGTCGTGGGGGTAAATTGGTTCCATCGGTAAATTTGATGGTGGTGATATAAGAGCTAAAAATAAAATACTCAGCTTTATAGGCATACTTCATACTGATTATGCCAGATTATAAAATTTATTTTTACATTATTCTTAGATATTCTAGTCAGACTATAATTTTAATACAGAGTTTACAATGGTTTGTGGATGATTAGATATTGACTAAAAAAATCAAGGGTAAATTATAATTCATGCTAAAAATATGAAATTAAAATGTTATATATCTGTAATGTACATATATTTTTTTAATGTAAAGATTGGGACATGAAAGAATTTGTATTATTTTTAAACTAGACTAAAGCTAAAAATTATGAATAATAATGACTAAAGTTTTCTTGCTACTAATTTGGATAGTCACTAATGGCAAAGAACTGTTGATTTTTGAAGCCAAAGGCAAGTGTTACAACCATTCAATATGAAAAAATTTACTCAACTATGAATTGTGATTCAAGTTGAGTCGAAGTTTTATCAATTTATTATCTAATGGGTCTACCACACGCACAAGTATCACCACACTAAAATAAATTATGAATGCAAAATTTAATTAAAAAAAATTTATCACACTATTGCTTGACCACAATAAGTTGGCGTGCGGCGACTTTGGAACTAAAACCCGCCCCGCCCGCACCCGGCGGTAACCCCTCGCCCTGTCATTCAATACAATTTCGTATTTTCTCAGGAGCTGTGACATCTTGATTACCAATATACACTGAATTATTATGTCCGAAACATCCTAAACAGTCCGGGATGGTGCAAGAATAATTGCCAATGAAGTATTAAAGTTTTGCGAAGCTGAAAAAGCAAATAATGGACCGATATTACTGTCTGATAGTTTGACAGATAGAACGGCCGCCATTACGGCTTGGTTTCTTTAGTGCTGCCTGACCAAATTTCTGTTAAAGGCTACGACACTGGTCACCGGACATTCTGTACATTATGTATTGTGTAATAAATTTACACCCTGGCAACTTCTGTTACGCGGCAGTAACGCCCTCCCTCGCACGCCAAGTTATAGTGGTCGCATTCTAAAGGCTGTTTTAAAAATACCTCCAGAAAGTGTTGTGGTAGCCGCTCTGATTAAAGCCTCATTCCTCCCGGCATGATTCTCCGCAGACAGTCTTATCTCATACCACTGAGCCGGTATCAAAGAAGTCAACACAAGGGGTGAAGAGCTTGGTACATTAGCAGCTCGCCAAATGCCAGCATCCTTTCTTTCACCCCGCCTCCATTCTGCTCCTAAAGAGAGAAGTGGACACAGGCCACCTTCACTTCCACCCAAAGCTCGTCTCACTTCTACCACAATAGATGAAGCGTTGCTCCAGATAAGATCAGACCAATCTTCAGGAAATTTGGGAGCTGCAAAATGAATGCCATAAGATGCATGTAATACATTTTTACAGTTGTAAGGTTTTCGTGGTAATAATTTAAAGATTTTAGATAAAGTAGTATTAATTGAAAATCATTATGTCATACCTTCTCCTTTAGTATTAACAACGATAGGAACGCTGGTCTCTCCCTTGCCAACTCTGTTGTGGGCAGTTACTTGAAATGAGTATCGTGATCCGCATTTTAAACTGTCTACTTTATATGATGTCACCTCAGCTGAAAGTTCTATTATCTGAAGACTTTCTTCTAATCTTTTGTAGCTCAGAGTGTAACCTATAAAAGTATTTGCATTAATATTACCAACAAGAAAAAGATGTGGCGGAACTTAATAAACCACTATAATTTCGGAAAGAATCTGAAGATCATCAAAATAGAATTTTGCAAAAATATATGTAACTCAGTACTAATCCCTCTCTACTGCAGTACATTAACTACTGCAGCAGTATACTATTTCTGGAAATTGAAGAAGAATTAAAAAATGAATCATACTCCAAAATGAAAACACATAATCATGATCACTTCACAAGAAGAAAAAAAAATAAAAGTACCGTCTAGAAAGAAAAGAAGATTTCAAAATTCAATTATGCACAGTAAAGCCATGTATTCACTAGGGGACAAATTATCTCTCAACATCACGCGCGGCGTAGAGTCTACGTGACGTTGCAACATCGCGCATTCGACGTCGCGCACAACATAGCGGGGCATTTCTACGTGCCGAGGAAAAGTTGCCATGCGCACGGTTCTCGAGCGAGCTCACGGGGACATCGGGCTGCGCGTCAGTATCATGTGGTATGTTTACAAGTGAATGCACGCATGCGTTGTATCTGTCAACTGACATTTGTGAGGAAATGAAATTATTGTTCTGCAACTCATCGCCATACAATTTTATGGGACACTTCAAACAGTGAATATAAAAATAAAATGATGTGAGGGCCAACTGCGTTCCTTAATATTGTCTTGCTGGGCTATGGAAGGCACGATTATTTGTAATAAATTGTCAAAATCAGTTGTTGTTATTCGAGTGAAATTGACAAAAGATCTGTCAGACATTCGAGGATCGAATAGAATATCTGTCCTTCTTTCTCTTTGCAGTAAATAATTTCGCACCTACCACCTTTTTCTCCTCTTACGTTTCGATAAACTCGTTAAAATAAATAGATACGCAGCTGTCATTCTAACCTCATCGGGCGGCAAGTGTAAATAGATACGCAGCTGTCAACATAACCTTATCGGGCAACAAGTGATATGTGAGTCCCGGTGTATACACGTCAAATGACCACGTCATTGTCCCCAAAACATGAGCGTAGATGTTGATGCGACATGCCGCGCGGAATGTTTCGCGATTGGTCCCTTAGTGAATACATGGCTTAAAACAAAGTTGTTTAGTAAGCTGCCGGGGCACATTAGGGATGAAAAAAAATAAAGTAAGCTAAAAAGCATGTGATGCTTGAATTTTAATGAAAATTAGATTAATTATATCTAATTCTGTTCGTGTGAGAAAATATAAATTCTTGTATTACATACTTATAGAATAAATAAAAATTATGAAAAAAGAAAAAAATTGTTCATCTCATTGAGAAAAGCATAAAAAATAGGCGACAGAAAAACGTTACTTAGGTATAAAGTATACATATTGTGAAATATTCCAGGTGCCGTTCTACAAAGACTGGACTTTTATTATTCATTACTGATGATGAAAATAAATTACCCTTTACCAAATAACTAAGAGAGCTAAGTAAGTAATCTGAACGCTTGAAAAATATATATATTTTTTAAATGAGAGATGCGAACATGGAATTCGTGTCAAATCAATATTCTTAATATTTTCAAACTATCTAAATGCTTGTGCTATGGAAATAGGACTAACTTGCTAGTCTGGAGTGAACTTTCTAGTCAATTTCATTTGCACAGTAGTCCTGTAGTGGGATCCAATATGTCACTTAGAAAGGTCTATTTGAAATTCAAAACAATGTAAAAAAATTACTTTTTCAAACACTTCTTTTGTTAAATGTAACATTAATCAGGTGAGCTTTTATTAATTTAGGGATAGCATGGTGAAGTTTGTGAAATGAAAGCGTGTTTGCGATTGCTTATGGATGTTTATTTCTCACCAGAGATAAACCCCGGGAGTAAGTGAAGATGTACAAGTAAAATAACAGAGTAAGACTATGGCGCGCACGCAAAAGAGGTCTGCCGATGATGGCGGAGATCTGACTCGATGATGGAAGAGAAGAAGAATAGAGTTTTGCGCTTTTTATCTATTAACCACTTAATTTACCTACCAAAAAATATTGTTTTAGAAAAAATACTGTCTGACTTCACATGGTGCAGTCGTCTTGCTGACTGGACATTATTGCAAGGCGGGTCAAGCATTCACAATAAATAGAAACATTATATAAATTATTATTATATATTATTATTATTATATATATAATAAATTATTATTATTATATATAATAAAACATTAAATATATTGTGTTGTGTCAGTGAAAACCATGTCATTACATTAATGTTATTCCCACTACAAATATTTCTACTTTTACATAAAAATAGCAATATATTGAGATTTTGGTCTTGCCTAATATTGGTGAGCCCCCATCCGTCGAACTAGGGGTCCACTGAAGCTGAGCACTGGATGCCGTGGTGTAAAGAAGCTGTAGTGAAGGGGGTCCAGGGGGAAGCAGGCAGATGACACTGTAGGTTATCTCGTCAGAACCAAATAAGTTCTTGGCTGAGCATGTATAATTACCACTCACTGTTTGGTCCACACCTAAAATGAATATCTCAATATGAAAAAATATTTGCTTTAAAAGTTTTTTTAAATCTAAAAACCGGTAGCATTGACTTGGAGCATAGTAATCTTTTGTGTAAAGCTTAGATTTTTGCATTTTCCACCAATCAAGTAAGCAGTTTTTGTAAAAATCTATGCTTTAAACGAAAGATTGTTAAAAACCAAGTTGATGCAACCTAGTTAAATATAAAATAAATATAAAGTCACAATTTTAAAATATACTTTTTTGATATTTTAAAACAAATTAGATGAATAAATAAATCATCGGAATGGATTTTAATCATTTGAAATTAAATGCAAATAAAAGATGTCTCTTTTGGATACGTATTTACTAATAAAGCTTAAAATCTATCATAAATTTAAAAAGTTTAATAGGGCAATGTTAAAGCTATCTCCAGGAAAGAAAATATCCAGATTTGAATCCCGTTGGCAACTAAGTATTTTTTCGAAAGATAAATATTTTATGAATATCTTTCTACATGATTCATTTAATTTGTTTTAAAATTTATACATAGCCTACTGTGTATGAGCAGATTCCCTTCAGCGGTAACTCGATAGAGATGGCTGTGGGTAATGGTCCTTTGTGAGTGTAGCCATCGAGCTCGAGGTGTTGGATTCCCGACAGAAAAACAGCCAAGCAACAAGGAACGACCTGTACCACTTCGTACTGTACCACCAAATGATGCGATGCGTGCACCAGCTATGGAAAAATAATATGATGTATTATAATACACTGATTCATGACAAGCACACAATCACAAATGGTGAGAGAATCACTGATATCTCTAAGCTATTATCACTTACAGTGATTGAATGTCTGAAAATATTGTGATTTCTGATAAAAATTAAATTTGAATTAATTTTTATTTACCTACTTAATTTATATTTATTTATCGACAGTCCCTATGTAAACTCGGACATCTAATAAAAATGCATTTTTTACTTTTTTGTATCAAAACATAGAAAATACTCTTTCTTGTAAAACAAAATTAAACTATTTTTTTTTACTTTTTTCAGAGAAAAAACTGATGCAAAAGTGGTCAAATACTCTTATTTTGTATGTAAAGCCAAACTCCAAAAAGCTATCCTGTAAAATTACTTTTTTGTAGATGTCAAAGCTTACATATGGACCATTGATATAAAGATGGATTTGTACAAATAATACTATGTATTTAGGTGGTATTTAAAAAAAATTGTTTTATCTATAATTAATATAATAATGATATTGCACGAAAATTGCTATTCACTATTCTGTTTAAAAAATTAAACATATACAGAGACAACATTTTAATGGCAACCCACAGCTCAAAATAACATGCCCAAATGAGAATAGTTCGGAAGGATGTATATTTCATCTGTATTTATTTGAAATACAACCTATTAAATGATAAATTTAATAAATACAGTAGTACCTCGTTAATTCGAAATTCAAGGGGCCCAAAAAAATCATTTAGAATCGTGCGGTATGCCAAAAAAACGTAAAACGTCATGAAAAACGCCGTTAATTTTGTGAAAAATGTATGTATGTTTTTCGCCGTAGTTGAAAATGTTTAGAGTTATCATTGAATTTATGGGAGGCTTTTTCAATCTTCACTCGATTTTCACTTTCGACTCAGTCTTTTTTCTGACACACCAACACACCGCACAGTTATTAAAAATAGAATCGTCTATAAATATGTGATATAAGAAGATTAGTCAGTAATAACTATATACTTACAAATAAAATTAAACATTTTAACAACATAAATGTTACTAGAAAAAATAATTCATTTAAAGAAGAATTTAAAAAAAGGAAAACATTTCAAAACGCATTCAGGTACAAAGAATTAGTGCAAACTAAATCTGTCCACGCGGTATGCATTCCAAGCCAGCCAATTAAAGAACGCATGTACGGGATTCCGCAATTTTAGGTATCGGGGCATAATAAATATATGTAGATAAAGTGGATTTGTTTCTATCTTTTTATCGATTGTGTCACAGTTACATGTAATATTTATGCTTGAAATACATGTGTGTGTGTTGTGATGTTGTCTGGATGGGGAGATTCTATATTTTTTTTTCGAAAAGGCCAAGTATTTTTCTTCATCAAGGTAACTTATCTTATTTCTATTCCTTACGTACAATGTTTAAAAGTATATTTCTAATATATAGTCTTTCTTGTGTTTGTGTTTTATTTCATTTGTTAAATATTTAAAACTTTGTTTCTAGTATGTAGTCTTTTCTAACATTTAAACTTAAAAAAAAAACTGTACAGGTAGTTGCTTCAGAACAGACCTTGTCTAGTGAAGCAACTACCTTCATTTATATGTATAAAGTCATACGAAATAAATAAAATAAATAAAAAAATTCCACAAGTTACTGCGAAATACGTAAAGGACACCCCACACAGGTGCCCTTTATGTATTTTATTTAGAAAGTTGTTTTTTTTAATATTCTCAAAAAAAATCTAATTATGTATTGATTTTTGGTGCAAGGGTCTAAAAATTGTTCGAATTATGACGAAAAGTGAATTATCAGGGTTCAAATTAACGGGGTTTCAATATATACTCCTAATCCTAGCATATTATATTTTCTGTCATTTATTCTTATTTAAAATATCCTTTAATGTTTTATACCAACCTCTAGCTGTGGTGACTTGAGTGACTGGTGATGTGGTGCCTCCTTCCCCTGCTCCCGTGCTGGCAGAGAGCCAGAACTCATATCGGCCTTTCTCTACGAGTCCCCTGATCTCCACTGCTCCACCCAATCCTGTCCCTCCCAAGCTACCTGCCTCTGATAGGCTTATCTGTCGGCTGATTGGTTGACCGCTTCTGAAAAGTTACATAAAAATTAAAGATAAAGATTATAAATGTATATTATATATATATATATATATAGATATATATATATATATATATATATAATATATATATATATATATATATATATTACAAAGATAAAAAATGTGTGGGTTATAAAATAGTTTTAATTAATTATGGAATCAACCCATGTTGATGCATCTGTACTATTGATGTTTTGACTATTGCAATTTTTTGAGAAATCTCTATATTTGAAACATGAAAACATAAATATTATGTAGAGTTATTTGTGTTGCACAAGTAAAGACATATTATTTTATAGTTATTTTATATTCATCATAGTCTGTAAGTTTATCAAAGGTCAAAAAGATGACCCTGCTCAACACAGTCCAACACAAACTAAACTCTTGCATTAGTTTGAAGAGCAAGTGTTATAACATAGATGACTAAAATCAAAATGAATTGCAAGCAAATAATTTAATAGTGGTAAAGTAGTATTTAAACATTGTCACATACAGAACAAAGACTATTTTCTTTCTGTATTTTCAGGTGATGGTTCTATTTATGTTTGTATGACTTATATGATACAATGATTTTGTTGAATTAAAGATAATAAACATAAAAGCAAGATGCACAGATGGATTTAATTAATGGATGAAATTACAGCAGTAGATTATGGATGTACAAGATCAATGAGATTAAAGCCAAATATTTGGTCTTTGTGGTATCAATAAAAAATACTTTGAACTACAGGGAGAAAATATAAAAAAAATATTTCACGATTGCTGGAAACTTATGGACTTTACTGTATATTTATTTTAAATCTTTAGTCAGTTATTTTTACTGACAAGGTACATAATAATTGAATCTGATAATACTATTTTTGAAAATCTCAATTTATTTCATTAGAAGAAGAATCATTATATCGTCGGGGATAGTGCAAATCCGTGAATCTACTACAGGTAGAGGGCGCGTATCTGCACTACAGATAGTTTTACAGGAGAAGGTTAAATTTTTTTTGCTCATTTTGGCATAGAGAGTTTTATTCATGTTCTTTGTAATGTCAACAAAAAATATTAGGTGTTAAAGTTATTAATTTAGTCGCTACAACACTAATGCGGATTTGATTTAATCACAAACTCACCGCAATGGTACCCCATAGAGAAGTTATGCGGTATTGATATCAAATTAGTAATTTATTACAAAATAATAAATATTTAATAATCAAATGATAACATGACTTATAGTCATCCGTATTCTGAAAATAGCAATGTCTAGATCTTTAAGATCTTTATCCCAACACTTAATAGACGATAATAAAAATTAAAAATAAACGAGACGTAGCTTTACGTCGGTGTTTGTTTCTGTAAGTTTCTACATGAGATAGATATAGAGGGAGGGAGAAAGATGTAAATTGTTATCTGTCAAATGTCAAGATGGGAAGATTTGAATACTCCGTAACGCGGACAAGTTTAGCCATGATTTTTCATCTGGACGCTGTGGATGAAGAAATTAATACGTTTGTAAGAAACAATCTTTCTTATATCATCTTTTAATACAGTGTATTTGAGCCGTATAATTACTAGGGATGGGTCGTCGACATATTTACCGTCGACGAAACGAGACCGTCCACGTCCATCCATCGACGAGACGATCAACTAGTTGAATTCGTCAACTAGTTGACGCGTCAACTTCGTTACGCGGACGTCGCGGACGTTTATCTAAACATCGGGACGATAGTCAACTGTCTACGGTTTGACGCGACGCTGCTCGACGGCACAACCGTTGGTTATTTTTATTACGTTAATTTTTAAAATTTAAAGAAGTTCGAAGGAATATAGTTTCGGGGAAAGTAAAACCGCTACTTGTGCTTATATGTAAAAAGAAATATTTTATTATTTATTTGTTTACGCACATTGTAGGCTTTTACATATTGTTTTATATACTTCTTTCTATATATAATAAAGAAAGAAGTAGGTATACACAACAATATCAGGTGTAAGCAGTAAAATATAAATATAAACTACATATATAAGCAGTGAAAGTATCGGGTATAAGCATTAAAATATGAGTATAAAAATTAAAAATATAAAGTACAAAGCAATGTGTGTATAAAAAAATATATTAGATACACATTATTACATGTGTACAGGGTTATTTGTAAAACAATAATAACCTAGCAGGACTATATTCCTGCCTTGATTAGGAGTATTATTTTTTGTAAAACGTTGGACTATCACTACACTAACTCAAATCGATTACGAAAAATTCATTCGTTTCAATACAAGTTAAATAAAATTATAAAAACCTTTACATTTATTTATTATCTATAAATTTATAAATAAATACATAATTTAAAAATACTTTACATTTGAGATGTTATCTAGAAATTTATTGAAGAATACATCTTTCAAAGTCAGACTTTCACTTTGTGGTGACATTATTAATAAATAAATATATCTGTATTATTTGTCAACTTTAGTTTAAGGCTCAATTTGAGAAAAGGAACATTGTTCCCGAAACATGTAAAAAACCAATAAAAAGTGGTGTAAACAAAATTATAATAGATTTATTTTTTTATCTACAAAGTTGAAAATAGGGAATTTATAATAAAAATTAATTAAACCTAAATTCAAGATTATATTACATATACAATAATTAATGTTGGACTCCTGAATAAGGACCATAGTTAGGTATAGAAATTTTTATTCCCTACAAGTTTGTTTATCATTTATATGCTAAAGTTGAAAAGTAAGGAAATAACACAATAATTAAATTTTAGCATCCCTTTTCAGGTAAATATATAAGAAGTCGAGATCGATCGAATAAAATATTGATTTTAGAAAAATATCTAGCCGGCCTATTAATTAATAATAGTTCAATAAAAAATAAAATAATTAAACAGAATTGTTTTATTTTATACGGCGTAAAATTGGGAATTCACCGAATCGTCGCACGTGACATCACAAAAAATCAAGTAAAAAATAATAGATAATAGCTTATTAAGCCTATCTCGCGCTACGCATTTATTCAAATTTCAAATCTCTAGTCATAGTTCGTGTACACAGATCTGCACTCTATGGTAGTGTACTTTAGAGTTGAAATGAAATTACCCGTCGAGCCGTCTATGACGTCTATGGCATCTACAAGTCGACAGCGAGAGAAATAAACGGAGACGTTTTGTCTTGCTCTCGCTCGTTGCTTTGCATTGCGTTAATCTCGAATCGTCCACCGACCACGGCGTCCGCTGTCCACCGTCTACGAATTCAACTAGTCCATGCGATAAACGTAAACGGTCGACGCGTCGATGCAACGTCAACGGTTGATTTCAACTAGTCCGTCCATTCAACGCCCATCCCTAATAATTACAAAATCCGCTCTGGTCGAATTTTGAAAAAATGAGGTTAGATTTTCATATAGTGGAGTATCTAAAAATCTATCGAACACTGAGTAAAAAATCCCACTCCACTGCGTTAATAGTAAGACAAACATTTGGATGAGTTGCAAAACTTGCTTCGAATCACATGTGAGTTGAGAAATACTCTCTGAAAGTACTGCAATGCGTAATTAAGAAGTGTCAAAATAATCTCCGTTCATAAAAGTGCGTAGCAAATTTGTGTTTCTCATATCTTACTAACATATTCATTATAATATATGCGGATCAATTGCCACATTGAAAATTATTTGGTTAAGCATACCTACATTATTTTATTAATGCTTATAAATGTTTGATTTTTCATAGTTTTCCAATATCCTTATGCAATTTATAACATAAAATATTGTTGAACTTTCAGGTGATTGTGGGTATCCATCATAGTCCTGGCTTCTTATGCTTTCATAAAATCCAGGAAAGAATACACCGAATCTAGGTATACAAAAGCACACAACAAAATCAGAAATGTTGTGAAGACAACTTTTTAAGTCAACATTTCGGTGCATTCAATTCTGCATTAGTCAGACCGTTGCTGGACAAATTGTATACTCATGTGTAGTTCTACACAATATATGTATATATGAAATGTTGCAATGGCAGCACAACTAATGGTAACTTTTGATTTATTTTATTCATTTAATGGAAAACCGAAGACTTTCTATATAATGTTACAATATTTTAATTATTTTGATTTCAGGTGATGTTGCAGTTTTCAGTTTTAGTAAAAAATCTTCCGTTTAATGCACATATAAAAAGCTTACCAAGATGGGGTCGACAAGTCTGGAATAAGTTGTACAGTGATAATAAAAAAAAAAGCTTTGTTTACCATTTTTATATTTATAAATTTTGTTTGTTTATTGTTGTTTTAGTTTATTATATATTATTTTGACTTTGTACATTTAATAACTCCGCCTTGTTTAAGAATAATTATTCTAAATATATTCAATACATTCAGAATTTTTGTCAGTTTTCTTTACGGTTCTTTTTGGAAAATGTATTTATTTTATACATTAAATTATTAATACCTATATACATAGGTATTAATAATTTATGTATATTCATTAGAGACTGTTGATATTTTAGTTTTGTTTAACTTATTCTTAATTTTAACTTATTATGATCCTAAGAACAATTAAACTGCAATAGCAGTGATTCTTACCTTATTTTTGATTTGAGGGTAGTATTTTATGTAATTATGAACAATGATATTAAACATACTTATTGAATGAAATAAATGTCTCCAAAGTTTGCGTTTATTTTTCAATATTTCTGAATTGTGTAAAAAAAATAAAATGAAATTATATTGAATATTAAAAAATCATAATCATTAATATAATTCAAATAAAATGATAAAAGTATTTTTCAAATTTGTGCAGGGTTTTAAACATTTTATTTGACTTGTATTAAAGCAAATAAATTTTTGATATTTGTCACACTACCTATGCTGTCTAATGATAGTCCTACGTTTAACAGAAGTTAAGTCATAGATATTGAAAAAAATGCAATTTTCATCATCGTTTTGAAAGTCATTGATCTCTAACTATTGATATTAGAACACTATTTATTGTTCATAATTTGAACATTTTCGACTCATAATTTATTCAGGAATCTGCCTGTAAAGTATGGTGGACCAGCTCCCTGTATAACAGACACATAACAAATAACACTGATGACACATGACGTGGTTGGAAATCCTTTTCGCTGTCTTACTTGCCGGCAAAGCATAAAATAAAATTTAACGAGCTTAGAAGTGCGTCATTTAAACAAAACTGTCCTAATATTGAACTAAAATTAAAAAAATATGGCTGTTTTAAATAGATAGAATAGATATTATTGACAATTTTATTATTATTAAGATAGATATAAATAAATAGATAGATATTATTGACACAGAAAATATTATTAGATTCCACCGAAGTTCTTCAGTAATCAATTCTTTACTGGTACAACTGTACAAAGAAAGATTTAAAATATCAAAAGCAAAATATAATGACCTGCGTAAACTATGTGAAAATGGCATAATTCCCAGAAGATTTCGTCGTGAATACTTGACATTGTCCCATGATCCTAAAGCGGCTGTTGTTTTAGCAAATCAAATGAGGATGATGCACAAGTATAGCACTGTGCATTTGGTGTATGTTACCAAAAACTTTAAAAATTTGTTTGTGCGTAGATCAAATAAAGTATACCTGTGCATTTATTTATCTTACCGCGTTTTATTGTAAAGAGAACATACTTGACAATAGATAATTTATTGAATATTATTATGTCAAATATTCTTATCATTATAATTAATTTTTTTATTTATTCTTTGGGAGGGATTGTAATGTGGGAACTCCTGCATTTTTAGAATATCATTAGTGTCGAACTTAATTGTTTCCAAGAATTAATATTAATAATTTAGTCTCTATTTCATTTGCAACAAATTGTATAGCTATCCCCTTCATTGCATGTATTACCTTTCATTGGTGTTTGAACAAAATTGTTTCTTAGAATCGTGCAGAAATACAAAATTATGTAGCATTTATTTTCAATAGTTTTCTTATAAAAACTTAATTGTTACCATGAATTAATATCAATAATGTGCTCTATCTCATTTACATGTAACTGTATAGCTATCCTCTTCATTGTAGGTATTACCTTTCATTAGTTTTTGTAAATTGCTTCTTAGAATCGTTCAGAAATACAAAAAACTACAGCAAAGCAGTAATAATTAATCGATTTTTATAATGATAAGCGAAAGACATTAATAAAATAAATACTCTATATAAAATTTTGTACCTAAAGTATATTCCTTAAAAAATGAGAAGAAAAAATCTGTAAAATTTTGTTTTTGTCAGTCATGTTTTGGCTATCATGGGATGATATAGAAAGAAAAACACTTGTTCTTTTAGTTCTACATTTTTAATTTTTGAGACGCGTTTCGCCTTATGAGGGCATTGTCAATCTCATAAGATATTGATTGATTGGTAATGCCCTTATAAGACGAAACGCGTCTAAAAAAATTAAAAATGTAGAACAAATCTTGCTTCATCAAAAGAGAAGGTGAAAAAACCGATCACGCTCCTTGGAGGTAGCAGAATTATAAATATTGAGACTTAAAATTCCTGAAATTGATATCATTAGGTCAAAATATTGTAATAACGCTTCCGTCAATATGAAGAAAACGCGTATAAGTTTTTACCTACTGACAATTTCAATTACAAACCTTTGTTGTAATTTTAAATATCATTTGCGCCTATCTTTGACATTTGACATAAATATATG
>JADDOH010023098.1:0-31945 GCA_016648135.1 Agrypnia vestita | reverse complement strand
TTGATCTCAAATATCTTATCTTTGGTTAGGAATTCCAAATCCAAATTTATACAGCTATTTACTCATGTATTTGTGTTTTGAAAATTATAATTCATTTGTTTTTTCCTCAATTGTTTTTTTCTTTGCGTCACTCAGTTTACAAAATGAAAAACTTGAAATATCGCGTTATTTACGAGTACGAGTTCCACCGTGGCACCAGTGCTGCAGAAACAGCTCGAAGGATTAATGATGTGTATGGCGACGGTGCCGCAAAAGAAAACACAGTGCGTTTTTGGTTCCAACGTTTTCGTTCTGGAAATTTCGACCTGCAGAACAAGCCCCGTGGACGGACGGAGACCAAAGTTGATAATGAAGAATTGAAGGCTATTGTGGAAGCGGATCCATCGCAAACCACATTCGAGTTAGCTGCAGGCTGAGGTGTTAGTGATAAAACTGTTTTAATCCACTTGAAGCAAATTGGTAAGGTGAAAAAGCTTGAAAGGTGGGTACCTCACGAATTGAGTGAAGCAAATCAACAAACGCGCGTTGACTGCTGCGTTGCATTACTCAACCGGCACAATAATGAAGGGATTTTAAATCGAATCATTACCTGTGATGAAAAGTGGATCCTGTACGATAATCGGAAGCGCTCATCGCAATGGCTGAACCCTGCCGAACCAGCCAAACCATGCCCCAATCGAAAATTGACTCCAAAAAAGTTACTTGTGAGCGTTTGGTGGACTAGTGCTGGTGTCGTTCACTACAGCTTTCTTAAATCTGGCCAGACGATTACGGCAGATGTCTATTGTCAGCAACTGCAAACCATGATGGAAAAGCTAGCTGCTAAACAACCGAGGCTGGTTAATCGCTCTAGGCCACTGCTGCTTCATGATAACGCTAGACCACACACTGCACAACAGACGGCTACCAAATTAGAGGAGCTTCAATTGGAATGTCTAAGACATCCACCGTACTCTCCGGACCTTGCCCCAACAGATTACCATTTTTTTCGAAATTTGGATAACTTCTTACAAAGGAAAAAATTCAACTCCGATGGGGCAGTCCAAACCGCCTTCAAAGATTTTATTGATTCCCGTCCGAATAGTTTTTTTAGTAAAGGGATCGATGAACTACCTATGAGATGGCAAAAGTGCATAGATAGTAATGGTACATACTTTGATTAAATCAATATATTATAATAAAAAAAAATCGGCTTTATGTTCCTCCCATACTAAACGCCAATTTCATATGTAAGGACCTAATATTATATTTAAATGTAATAAAAAATAAATTTTCGGCTACAATTTTTTTTCCTCACTAACCGAATAAAAGGTGGGCGCTTGCGATATTGCTGTAGATTTCAGAATTCTGTTGTTGATGGAGTGAAAGCGTCCACGATTTTATTTCGAAAGTGAGGCAAAAGTTTTTGACCGAAAATTTATTTTTTGCTTTTCGGTACATGTAATATAATTTTCTAATTTTTAATCTTAATTATTACAAAATAACTTAGGAAACTTACGAGCTCATTACTAATTTCCCATATATTTTTTTTGTTAATTATCAATGATGGATTGATTGATTAGTGAATCTGATAATTGATTAATGTATTGTCATCGAGAATACGTGTACGTACAAAATTTCAGCTCGAATGGATATTGGGAAGCGGATGACATATTGATTTTAAAATTCCGTCCAGACAAACAGGTGAAGCTAATATAAGCGTGGTAAAAATAAGACTTTGTTCATCTCTAACTCGTATTCGAATTCTTGTATTACATTCATATTTTTTTATTGGTTTTAGATTATTCAAAATTTTGAATATTAATGTGTTGTTATACTACCTATATGAGGGGTATAAAAGTAAAGCTAGCAATATCCTACTGAGATAAATACAAAAATATCTCACTACTCAAGGCAATTTCTCTGGAATATTAAACCCACACCTTATTAGAAATAAGTTTTTAAAAACAATTGCCACATCTGCTCTCATTTAATACATGTGAATAAATATTTAATTTTAGAATCTGGATATTGCTGCGTTCGGTACCAAATAGTGCTCTGTTTGTTATATTTTTTTAGTTATAAATCGATATCAACTCTCACCTTAGAATGAAGCGGCCATTTTGTCGTGTCACATCCGTGGGGGTTGAATAGTTAAAGCGGATTATGCTGTCTTTGATTTTTACACTACGAGGATTTAGCTGTCTTTGCTTTTAATAAAGATTTGGAAACGTGATTTTGGAAAGGATAGAGCTATATTTCCTATAAATTATAGAATTCAGTACATAATTAATTAATAATCCTCGGTGAATGCGTTCAAAATATTTTTTTTAGATATTGCTGCTTTTGCTTTCAGACTCCTATATATTATTGTCATGTTGTTATACTGAACAGTATATTTTTTTCAGGGCTGCCTCCCGTCTCACACATCATATTCTGCACTTGCTGATTGAACCTGCCTATAAGGTTAGCTTATTTACTTAAATGTTTTTGGTGTCATGGTGCATAAAATGAAAAGTTATGTGGCAGGCAACTGTAAATGTAGACACTGATCTTTCTTAAGGTAAGTATGACAGAACGCTTAAAAAGTCGCTTATTCTTATATAAATTCACGTTCCTTCTTATTTTTTATTTTATCATCCACACTCCTCTTATATATTTGTCTTCTTAATGAACATTTATGAGTTAGTAGCGGTCCGTACTTGGCATTGCTCGAGTAAAAGATTTAGTTAAAAAGAAGTCAGTGGGGGGAAGAGCCATTGTTCTGCAAAACCTCTAAATAATAACAATGTTTCCCTTTAATACAGGCAGGAGATGGATGGAATGTCCGGGAAAGTGGAGGGGAATGACTATACATATATATTTTTATCAGAGTTGTAAAATGCAACTAAGAAATGCCTGGTTCAGTTCTATATGATTGTTCATGTGTATGATTGTATTTTATTTTTGGGAAACAACCAAATAAATGAATAATTAATACATAACTTGTTAATTCTGTGGAAACTTGTAAGAAAACTTTCTTCGCATCTTGGAAATATATTTCTTCCTGAAATATTTCCCTATTTACATGTATACCTGTTATATCTTGGTGCGTGAATAATGTCACGACTAGCCGCACGCATCGAGCCGGCACCCACCAATCAGGGCTCGGTGTATATAGCTAACACGGTCCCTGCCGTAGCAATCGCAAGTAATATTTCTGTACTCAAAATAACACACCTTTATATTGTTACAATAAATACCACAGTAATCGTAAGTATCATTTGCCTGCATCCACTCATCCTGCCTTTACTGCATTCACCTTACATATACTATACCCGCCTCACTCACACAATACACGTAACGTGCCGATACGAGAAGGTGCCTGTGGAAGGGTGGGCGTTTTCTCCCAAATATCTATACCCTAACCCGCCAAAATGGTTTTCCTTTTTTGGAATGGATGTTTAATACAAATAATTTGTAAATCGTATGACATCAGTACCTAGCTATATTTTTGAGTTAATGTAAAATCTTAAATGTCGCTCTCGACTCACTGGTGCACCAGCCATCCTTTCTTCCTACAGCTTCCATATTCACGCGAGATCACAAACGTTTCTTAACGATGCCTCATTATTTATCTCAGACAACCTTCAGTTGCACACTGCATCTCCCTTGCACCTGCGCGGGTCGTGGCGCTGGCGCTGCAGGTCCGATCAGTGGCGTAACTTCACTTCTTGAGCCCGGAGCAACAACAACAATGGGGCATACTTTTCTTTAAAAAAATATTTTGTGAAAAACAACTGTAATTGAATTCTAATAGAAAAGGTAATGATGAATGCGAGCGATGACAATTATTTTCCGCAAAATGTTTTACGAATAATTTAGATGGTGAATGTAAAATTATACATATAACCGCTTCCCTGTACGAAGGAAGTCCTGCAGGTGTAAGAATCTATAAATCATTCACACCGTAGTCCAATTTGAAGCTTCACCAATCCACAAGCTTGTATGAGAAGATGTGATGAATGTGAATGCTAGATTTGTGTGACCAGGCAGCAGAGCGTGTCATCCTATCCTCTACCTATTCCTGGTATGATTAAGCAATCTTTTTACACCGTTAGAAGATTTTTGTCTGGTGATTTATTTTATTCGCACCTAGATTTCGACCTTGAGTAGGATAAAAGTTATTACGACAAATTAAATTTTTCGTAGCATATTAAAAGCGAAAACTAAAATAATATTTTATGTTACTACTACTGTATTATTTATTATCTTTATTTATGAAGACCAAATATATTAAAATCATTTATTTTTCTAAAGTAAATATGTAGGTATTCTATATATGCTTTGCTTTTTAGTGAATGTTGTTTTTAACGAAAATTATTACAATATTAATTTTTCTCGTTGTAATAACATTTAATATATCGAGGGTAGAAAGCCAAAAGGGCCGTTATGATCATTTCGAACTTTACAGGAGAGCAAAATAATGTTTTGTCGAAATTTCCTTTATTATCAAAAGATTTCCATATTTCTTTTTGAGTAATAAATAATGAGTTTATTAATAAATGGTCGACCCATCTCTCTTGTCTTATATACACGCTACACTGAGAGAATTGAAATTAACCATTTAAGAAATTCAACCTGAATATTTGTAAGAACATAAATAAATTAGTGTTTCAATAAATTCACAATTAAATGCACAAGTTTTGCTCTCAGTGAAAAGACGCCTGCTGCTTTGAAATAAATACCGCGTTTTCTAAAAGAGCGCAAATTTTCAGTTAACAATGGAGAAATAATTTTTCGCTAAACAAAAGTGTTTTTTAAACGTGCCCTTTTGAACTTTACGGCCGGAGTGAACTGCTCCAGCCGCCACTCGGTAATTACGCCCCTGCACCAGATTAAAGCCATACCTTCGGAGCTCTTTTCTGCTCGGAACAGAGGGCCAATATGCGACGTGCAAGAAGGTGGATTATAACCCGATTGCGAGCGCCGGAGAACACGTTGGGTGCATTTTGTATCAAGAATTCCTTTGACTTTATTGACTATTTATTCCGAATAATTTCTATCAAGATTTCATGTTCATATTTTATACGCTCTGAACGAGAATATAATCTGCTTTACGTCTTCTTCTTCTTCTTCATCAGCCTTCGTCTCTCCACTGCTGGATATAGGCCTCTTCCTTCTTTCATTTTGGAAGGTGTTTGGCATTAAAATACCACGCTTGCCAGACGGGTTGGTGAGTTTTAAATCAGCCGCCCTTAACATTGGGAACAGACCCTGTTTGTAGCCGCCCATTATGGGTCAGACGCTACCGCCTGTGGTCTGCGAGAGGTATTTTATTTCCCTCCTGCCCTCCATATCTGGTGAGCTTTCCCCTATCCGCCACCTGGGGACGCATTTCCTAGCGGTTACAGGCTCCGCCGAAGATCAGCTTTGCGTAATATATATTTTCTTTTTGATAATTTTTACGGGCTGATCAAATTGAATACAATGTTAAGATGTCTATAAATATATAACTGTAATAAGTGATCGTTAAAATATGTTTTACTTGACAAATTAGTCTACAAAATAAACTTTTTTTTCTTCGTCTTTTTGACATTTCATTGTTCATTATAAGAAAAAGATTTTTGTAGAAGAAAAGTTAAGAAAATTTGAGAGGACTATTATTTTTTTATTACATTATTTTTTTTCAACGTTTACGTAAATTATCTAGAAATACTAAATGGTAATATAACTAGTAAATTATAAAAGTATTGGGCCTGAATAAATTAAAATTTAATAAGTTAAGGGGTTACACAACTATGGCATTTAATTTTTTTTTTATGGTTTATCTTGTAGCTTGAAGTTCTAAGAATAATTTGAATCATCACTCATTTAAAAAATGACCGAGTTATAGCGATTTGAATCTAGCATGGTAGTTTAATTTTTAAACGAATTTCATTATCCTCTAACGTTTTTCATAGAAACTCCCTTTTTCTGACTGATAGAGAAAATATCTCAAAAACTGTTCAGCTGATTTTGTTAAAATTTTGCATACATCTTAATTATAAAATTTTCTATGGTGTAGCATACGATTTTCTTAATAAAATGCTGCGTTTTCTTATTATGAATTTTTTAGGAAAAATAATGAAAATTATTTTTAAACTGATCTCATTTGTACAAAAAATATTTTTTTCGATATGCAGCAACGTTACATATATTACGTATATTAATAATAGAATTATTATCTTTTTCATTTCTCTCAAACCCTGGCGACATGATTGTTTTCACCAGCTGCGCGCATCACGGAAAAGTGCCTTTGCGGAACAGAAAATGACTCCATTTTTCGCTAATGTATCCCGTAAACAATCATAATACAATGAAGTTTTTCATTCATTAATTTCAATAATTTTGAATGTTTAAAAATTAAAAGAAATTTGAACTCTAGTACCTATTAATCTGCTTAACAATATTACTTTCACTAACTCCTGTTCTCCTCTCAATGTATTCATCACAACAACCTTTACTCCAGTAACTCCGATTCCTTTTTGCAATACCTAAATGATTAATTATTTGTATTTCAACCTAATCCATTTCTTTTCTGTATTTGAATATAGTCAGTTTAAAACTTCATCTGTCGATGAGAGATTTTGATACTCTCTAAACTCAAGTAGTAAAATATAAAATACAAGTAAACTCAAGTAGAGATAACATAATATATGTTTTTCATCCATTTTAATGATTATTCGGGAAAAATCCTTGGTAGTATCTGGTAGGGTGCTTTATTAAATTGTCTATGAGCGCGGGGTTCCCTGTGTTTGACAGTTGCCGCGAACCATAGATTGTTTTGGCAGAGATGATTTCGGAGAGGAACCAATGGTTGATATTGACGACGGCGGGAGTCGCCTGCAGAAATCTTCCATTCCAAAAAAAAATCCAATCATAAATAGATATCTCGTTAGTGAAATCTGTGTTTGATTAAGGGGAATGAAAAACCTTTGGATGCAGGTGGGGCTAATGATAATTATAACACATATGTGAAACGGGTTTTAAAACTTAAATATATATACAAATTCCAAAAATTTGATAGATGTGGTATTCTATCATGGGTGGAAATGATGAACGCTACATTGTGAAAAGTGATCACTTAAGTCAGCAGTACGATAGGTTGTAAGCCCTAAGAACACGCAAAGACTTCCATATCCACTTTCCCATAAGCAATATAATTTCGTCTCTACGAGATATCTATAATATATTAGGTCTTTACATATGAAATTGGCGTTTTGCCGTACTGGCAAATTTGATCTCAAATATCTTCTCTTTGGTTAGGAATTCGAAATCCAAATTTATACAGCTATTTACTCATGTATTTGTGTTTTGAAAATTATAATTCATTTGTTTTTTCCTCAATTGTTTTTTTCTTTGCGTCACTCAGTTTACAAAATGAAAAACTTGAAATATCGCGTTATTTACGAGTACGAGTTCCACCGTGGCACCAGTGCTGCAGAAACGGCTCGAAGGATTAATGATGTGTATGGCGACGGTGCCGCAAAAGAAAACACAGTGCGTTTTTGGTTCCAACGTTTTCGTTCTGGAAATTTCGACCTGCAGAACAAGCCCCGTGGACGGCCGGAGACCAAAGTTGATAATGAAGAATTGAAGGCTATTGTGGAAGCGGATCCATCGCAAACCACATCCGAGTTAGCTGCAGGCTGCGGTGTTAGTGATAAAACTGTTTTAATCCACTTGAAGCAAATTGGTAAGGTGAAAAAGCTTGAAAGGTGGGTACCTCACGAATTGAGTGAAGCAAATCAACAAACGCGCGTTGACTGCTGCGTTGCATTACTCAACCGGCACAATAATGAAGGGATTTTAAATCGAATCATTACCTGTGATTAAAAGTGGATCCTGTACGATAATCGGAAGCGCTCATCGCAATGGCTGAACCCTTCCGAACCAGCCAAACCATGCCCCAAGCGAAAATTGACTCCAAAAAAGTTACTTGTGAGCGTTTGGTGGAAGAGTGCTGGTGTCGTTCACTACAGCTTTCTTAAATCTGGCCAGACGATTACGGCAGATGTCTATTGTCAGCAACTGCAAACCATGATGGAAAAGCTAGCTGCTAAACAACCGAGGCTGGTTAATCGCTCTAGGCCACTGCTGCTTCATGATAACGCTAGACCACACACTGCACAACAGACGGCTACCAAATTAGAGGAGTTTCAATTGGAATGTCTAAGACATCCACCGTACTCTCCAGACCTTGCCCCAACAGATTTCCATTTTTTTCGAAATTTGGATAACTTCTTGCAAAGGAAAAAATTCAACTCCGATGGGGCAGTCCAAACCGCCTTCAAAGATTTTATTGATTCCCGTCCGAATGGTTTTTTTAGTAAAGGGATCGATGAACTACCTATGAGATGGCAAAAGTGCATAGATAGCAATGGTACATACTTTGATTAAATAAATATATTATAATAAAAAAAAATCGGCTTTATGTTCCTCCCATACTAAACGCCAATTTCATATGTAAGGACCTAATATCTTGGTTTCTGTTTCATATCTAGAGAATTTCTAGTTCAATTGTTCCTCGTAGAGAACCTCGGTAAATCCTCGTCCTCGAACGATAAAGTCCTCGAACCAGGGTAAAAATCAGAGATTTTCTCCAACAGTTATCGTCATGAATAATCTCTACAATGTTAACGCGAAATCCATCAATAATATTACAGCACCCTATATTCTATACCAGAAGATGGCATTCTGTCATTTGGCAAACAAGACCAAGACCCCGCTGTCGCAATAAAAACAATGATTGATTTCAGATGTTTATCTCTTGTCGTCGTCATGACATGTGAAATATTCCAAATCGTCCCTGCCTGGCCTGCTCTTCTTGATCAGGGGCGGTATAGGTGGATAGGGCGCCGTGTTTATTTTATTATTTATTTATAAATTTGGTCATCCAACGGGAAGACATAAATAAATCGTATGAAAATAATAAAAAAAGTAATATATGTCGATGACACAATTATAGGGCGACACAGATAAGACAATGATAATAAAGATTAGTTTAACAGACAATATGATACATAAGAGAGAAAAGTAAAAATAAACAGTAATAATAAACAATACGTATAATGTATATACCTAATGCACATTGTCAAGGAAATTTTGTTAAATATTTGTTTTCCTTGGGTATTTATTCTACACTGCAAAACCAAATAATGGAAATATAATTTATGCACCACGATTACATTATTTATGCAGGTACCAGTTGTTTAATGCACAATTCGGCGAGGTAGATAGTCTCGACTCATTAATTCGTAATTTGAATTAAGTGGGGGAAACATGTTAACTGTTACTTAAACATCGGATACTAAAGGTTTTTTTACACGTGTTTACTGTGTTTGAAAAAATATTTTGACAGTCACGCAATCGCGTACTACGGAACTGTAAATTGCTAACAATTTGTTACTTTCACAGCGTCTTCAGCAGTGTGTCCTATTGCCGCAGGGGGTTTCGGTCAAAGTGTAAAAAGTGCACTCGCGTTGACTGGACCAAAGTTATGGAATAAATTATGTACCAAATAAACTGAGCGTATATACAGCTTACCACACTTAAAAAAAACTAAAGACGCACTTATTTAGACAAACATATAAAGACCTATAGAATTTTCCACTCCTAATATGCACTCCGCGAAAATACCTAATACTTCCTGGCACTCTCAACTATAATTTTAACCAAATGTTATTTTTATGTTAGTATATGACTACTAAAAATTACTTTTTTATCTACCGGTTTCGAGACGTAACCAGTCTCTTCGTCAGGACAACCACTACACTAGCATGTAAATATCACTACATACACACCACAACCATAATATTATTTACGCACCAACACCTTCACAAAGTACTCATCATCTCATGCGTGTTACTCTAACTAAGCCTTTAGTAAGTTTAGCCTTTAGTTAGCTTAGCCTTTAGTTCGTTTAGCATGTTGGCCTTTTGTTAGAGTAACAGCATGTGAAGATTATTTTGTGTGTAAATAATACTATCGTTGTGGTGTGTAGTGATATTTACATGCTAGTATAGTTATTGTCCTGACGAAGAGATGGGTTACGTCTCGAAACCGGTAAACAAAAAAGTAATTTTTAGTGGTTATGTACTAACATAAATAACCTTTTGTTAAAATGTCTGACCAAGACCTGAAAGTTATTGTTTTAAATTTTAATCAAAAAATCAGTTTAACATATCATATAGTGTATAATTAATAAATAGTAAATAAGCTAACGCCAGTAAATTGTTTTGTATTATAATATTTTTTCGAGTGAAGCTCCCATCAGGTGAGTGAGTACTCACGAAACCGGCGCTATATAAGTTATCCAATTATTATTGTTATTATGTTGAACGACCGTAATATAAACCTTAAATCTTCAACGAATATATACTGTATTAAAAATAAAGATTTATACGTATTTGATTTAATATTTATATTTCGATTATCTCGCTCAAGTGTACGTACAGCAAACAAACTAAGAGTGAAAAGATTCTGCGCCCTGGGCAGTCGCTTTTGCGGCTCGGTTCACCACTGTAGGCTTGTGTAAACAAATCATTGTCGTCGTTCAAACAAAAATGTGGGCCGAAAAGGTCGCCGTAATGGGAAGGCCGGGCCACTGCTTCCAACGATCGGCAGTGCGACTAAAAAATATCGATGATATTGGCGACCCCGATAACCTTAGCTTGCTCCTTGACCCGTAGGTCGTAGATTAAAAATTTTGTATGGAAAAAAGAATTAGGATTTGGGTATGGGTGTTTGTACTTGCAGTGTGTAATAAAACTTGCTGTGGATTATAAATTTAAATAATTTTAACTTGTATTCTTAAAGGGGGAATACCTACCTAGAAAGTTCGAACATATCATATAAAGTGAATTACCCGTTAAAATTAGAATTTTAAAAAAATATGAGCCTTTATAAAAACATTAAAATAAACCCTCATAATTAATTAAATTTCTCTCTTTACTATATTAATTTTAAAGTGTTTGCTTATTGTTAGTTTATTTTTAAATTGTTTTTCCCACATTATCGCATACTATGTAACTTTTTTTCTGCTTATATATATTTATGTACTATTTATTTTACTTTACTTTATGCATTAATTATCTCATTATGTAAATTTTTTTCTAAATATATATATTTATGTAGTATCTACTTTACTTTACTTTTTGCATTAATTATCTCATATTATGTTACTTATTTTCTTCTTTATATCTTTTATCGATTTCTTTATATAGATTTTTTTTTCTTAAAGCTTGAGGTCTTAAGAATGTCTGGTGAAAACATCAAGCAAAAATTCAAAAAAATAACAATGTTATAGCTGATAATAGTGACATCTCTTTGTTAATTATGCGCTGCGCCACAAGCAGGTAGCTGCCAGTCGGGCTCTTTCATAATATACTTGTTTCTATTACGTACCAGTTAACTTCCAATGTTTTCATTTGTCTCCTAAAGTCACGTCCCGTGACAGTATTTAATAAAAATATAAGTTATCTGTGGTTTTATTACACCGAATGTTTTCGACCGACTGAAAACACTGCATACCAGTATATTATGTATGTAGGTTAGGAAGATGGAAGGAAGGAACGTTTTATGGAAGGATTTTATCACCGCGCAGACAGAACTTATTCTAGGGTAGTGAAATGGATAACAGCGTTGCGCAAATTCTGGTTCGAAAATATATGTACACATGTATTACAAGTAGCGAAGGGATAAACTACATTTCAAAATGAATACTACACACAACACGCACACGTTCACCAGTTTGAAGACTACAAAGTGTATCCTGCATTTGTAGTAAGTACCGAAACATTACAATCTTCATATACTTCAATAAACTACATGAAGTGAAGTGATTGTAGCACTACAAAATTGTATTTTGTACAATGACCTATAAGAAGTACTTTGGTCCGAAAATTTACCATGTGGAAGGGGGGGTCCGTAAAATATTTCGATCATTTTATATACATTAGAACCTCCGTCAATTATTTATTTTTATTTGCATCAATTTCACAGAAATATCAACAAAAAATTTCACATGTTAAAAAGGTCAAACTTCAATTTAAAATCTGAAGTGTGCGATTTGAAAAGTGTAGTTTGTATTATGCATTCTAAAATGTGCTATTTGAAATATGCGCTTTGAAATTTTACTTGTGTGTAATTTGTAGTGTGTTTAGTTTATAGTTTGTAGTATGCAGTTCACTTACAAAAGTGTGCACTTCAGTATAATGTAGTACTACATTGTAGTTCTTAGTACAGAGCGGACCCATCATTCATTACAAGTGTTCAAACATCTTAATTTTTGGTGTAACATAAATGAAAAATGTGTACCTACGTAAATTATTATTAGGATTATGTCTGTCCAAATATTTGAAAACGGATGTGGTTGTACGGTTCGCGACTCTCGCTAAACTATTATAGGTATCCACCCCCGAATAAATGATGCATTAGTTTAGGTTATATTAATATTCATGAATTAATTAAATTTATATTTATCTATCGGGAGCGAATGAGCCAGTAGCGCGCGTGCGCTAGTTAGCATTATTACATGCAGTAATAATCCAAAATAGAGGGTGTAGCCAAGACCAAACAAATCACTTTGAATAAATTAAGTCCAATATCGTACCCTATCCAATACTATTATGTGTTATAATATATCAAACGAATTTTTAATCTGTGCCATTAGTTACTCCTATTTTTCGATGTGACCGCGCAACATGAGCCGCGCACTAATTGCGTGTCGCACTCTAATTATCTAAATTGTCATTCCATGTTACGGACGGACAAGGAATTTATTATATTTAGTAGATGGTTGTGACACGTATTATGTGTACCTACACATCTCATTTAAAAAAAAAACTAAGATAGCTAGATTTTGATCTAAAAATAAATGTTCACATTGTCTTTATGTATAATAGATTATATGTACTTATTCCATTTTTATTCAACAAAAATATAATATTTACATAACAATATTAAATTTAAACATTGTAATAGTGTGTATTTTATATGAAATACAGTTAAAATTTATGGGAATTCAATGAATATGTACATACTAAAACAAAAATTGAATAGAGTTAATTTAAAACAGAAAGAATATATAAATATTACTACAAAAATAGATCAAATCTGGGGTATAAAAGCAAAGGAAGTAATATCCAAAAAAATGAATGCAGTCATCGAGGATTACTAATTTATAATGTACTGAATTCGAGATTTTATAAGAAATATAGCATATAAATTTATAAGAAACATAATTTTGGAAGGCATCAAACACAATAATTTCGTTGTCCTTCCGTCTGTCCGTCCGTCCATCCGCCCGTCTGTCTGTTTGTCCCCATATCATCATGTAACGTCCGTAATTTCGTTCGAATTCACGGTTAAAAAAACAAAAAGTAAACGGCCGGGGATTGGGCTTAATCCCGGGTCACCAAATCCGAACCGGCCGTCTCACGCATGCAGCTACGGCCGCCTCTCCGTGGAGCGCCAAAAATTTAAAATTTAATGTAAAAATTCGTGGCACAATCCTTTCCCTCGTTACGTTACTTGTGGTCGATATTCACATAGTTCCAACCTGACTGTAAGATAGAATAGTTATTGTAAGGTTTAATGTTAATAATTTATATTTTTAATATTAATTGTTTGTTAAATTATGTGCATTAACTGTTAAATTTTTTCATCTGGATACTTCATGTAAGATAAGCAAATTTCACTCCGTTCAGTTTATACGGGTAGGTATATATTGAACGGTAGTATGGTACATATATTTTTTATTAAGATATTTTTTTTTTCCTCAAAACTGTTATATAATTCTCTCATCGAGTAGTCTTTTCGATATTATAATAACAAACCAAATAAGATTGAAAAGTATTGGAACGTTATTCGAGTTTTTCTTTGAAATAACTTTGTTGGTTAAGTCAGTAATTGCCCACAGTAACGGTTTTGTATATCTTGTATAATAAAAACTTCTATATTATTATCTTTTGTTATAGGAATAATAAAGGGCTGAATGTATTTATTTCGTGCCCATTAGCATTTTACCCTTATCTGCATAAATTTTTATGTAAGAGATTGACATACATACTTAAATGCTAAGTATTTTTTTTATGGTAGATAATATGCGAGAACTGAGCATATATAATTTGTAATTTGTTACACATAATAAAAAGGATATTGCTCCCTAAATTCCGTAAAATCAATTGTAGATTTTCTCATTAGCGACATCTGTGGGGATTTAGGGGAATGAAAATGGCTTTGTACAGGCCGCATGGAAAAGGCGCTTACAACTCATATATGAAAGCTTCACGCAATTTGAACATATATACAACTTCCAAAAAATGAATAAGCATGGTATATTCTATCATGGGTGGAAATGGCGAATGTTACAATTGTGTAAAGTGATCACTTAAGCCTACCAAAAGACAGGTCATAAGTCCTGTTACACCCAAATGACTTCTATACCTACTTTCCCATAATTAATACAGTTTCGTCTCTGTGAGATATCTATAATATACACTAATTGATTACATAATTTGTTTTTATTTCAATAGAGTAAACGTAGGGTAAGGTTATTATTTTTTTTAATATTATTCACACAGATATAGTAATTTAATCGTTTTATATTTTAGTTACAAAGGGTAATAGAGGTACATTAATAATGTAACATTTTAGAGGCTAGCTAACTAACTCATCATTTCTCCGCAGGGGTAGGCAGCTAGGATAAAACGCCACATTCTTCTCTCTTGGCACACCACTTTTGCTTCGGCTACATTCATACATCTTCTCATGCAAGCTCTACGGTTGTTGAAGCTTTACAGGGCCTTCCTCCAATACTTGTGGTATCTGATCATGTCAGGTCTTTTTCAGACGCCCTCTATTCCGTTGCCTTCAACACTCGCCCCATATATTTTCTTAACCATTCTTTACTCGCTCATACGTTCTACATGACCAAACCATCTCAGCATTCCTTTCTTTATTCTGTCTACCACACTACAGCCAGCATTACATTCACTTCTAATTTGTTCATTCCTTACTCTATCGACCAAAGACTTTTTCACACGCATTCAGTCTACTTTAATTCCTTTTTGCCATTTCCACGCTTCACTTCCATACATCAGAGTTGGCACTAGAACACCATTGTGTACCGCTAGTCTTGCCTCTTTTTAGAGGCAATCCAAATTGTAATAATTTCGTTGTCTGTCTGTTCGCCCGTCCGTCATAACTACGTGTAACTTCCGTAAATTATTTATAGTATAAAAACGGTTTCATATTTTTAAAATTAAAAGTACAGGGTTACAGCTAGTAGAAAATTAAGATGATTTGTCTTCATTATTTACTAGCTTTAACCCGAACCAAATTCTTCTCTACTTTTTTTCTAAACGTAAAATATTGACAGGAAAGTATCGCTTCTTCACAGTTTTGTTATGTTTAGCGACCTAGTCTGTTCGGCGATATTCGTTTCCCTTTCTTCATCCGTCTTTGAAAATATGAAATTGATTACAACTTGACATAAGCTAACTTCTCTCAAGTACTAAAAGATATCGCACACAAATAGAACTCGAATATTCTAAATATAAAAAACTGATCTAAAAAGGCTTTTAAAAATTTAAATAATTTACAGGCGTATTCTAGTTCAATTTTAGTAATTCGGAAGAATCTCGTATACAGGACATTTCTTTAAAAACTCTTCAAATTCACTCATCTTTAAAAACACATCAAAATATAGATGGCGGCCCTCGTAGCCCAGTGGGCATAACTCTGGCTTTTCACACCGAGGGTTCCGGGTTCGATTCCCGGTGAGGTCACAATTAATCTTTGTGATTTACTCAAGCCTGTGTGTTTTGTGATGTTTTCGCTTCTGCAATTGGGCCTCTTGGCCTGTTGAAATGTAAAATAAATAAATATATAAATACATCATTAACAATAGTGAAAAAGTTTTGGACGTCAGGTGGCGGTAATAAAAATACAACTCGCATACGAAATAAGTTGTGTATATTAAACATATATACAACTTCCAAGAATTTGATAGATATGGTAATCTATCATGGGTGAAAATGGTGAACGTTACATTGTGTAAAGTGATCACTTAAGCCAGCCGTGTGACATATAACACCCAAAAAGACTTCCATACCTTTTTTTAAAAGAATTTATTTATTTATTTTTGATACATATTACATACATGCATATGCCAAACTGCACAGCAGTTTTACGGCATGGTTGCCTTCAATATTGTTTGTGAAGTTATTTTTTATAAGTAATAATTTTTTATGAAGATTACCGAGTAGGTAGGTCATTATTGAGTATTGCATGATTTTTACAAGCGATACATGATAATTATAAAGTAATGTAAGATTAGGTAGATAGCTTTAATATATATTCTTTTACCTTATACTTTATTGAAGCCAATGGAGTTTTTATAAAAATATATTTTATAAAACTTTCTCATAAAAATATAGCTTCGTCTCTATATCTATAAAATATCTTGATAAAGAAGTAGGATACTCATAGATTGATTTTTTCTATTCTAAATTATTACTGTCGATGTATATTTCTTTATATTTAGTACCAATAAATGGCCGGCTTATTGCCAGTAGGTTATTTCTTCAAGTAAACGTAGCGGTAATATGTGTCATTAATATAAAACAATTCATTATGTTAATATCGTACAATTTATAAACTATTACACTATAATACGTCATGCAATGCCTTCAATTACGAGTACTTTAGTTCCAATGGTTTAGTTTTATTTAGTTGGAAAACTATAGCGTATAATTATTGGATAAATTTAATTTTTGTATTTATAAAATTGAATGAATTTGTAACTTCTTTAACAAATAAATATATTCCCTGGGACATAACTCAATAAACCGAAATACATAAATTGGATTAAAAATATGTAAAATTTCATTTAACATTTTTAAAATTATATTTAAATACCCTCTATTTTGAACCAAAAAATAATTTATAACTCTGTAAACTAGATTACTTTTTATTTTTTTTGGGTTAGGTTAAGTGTAATTATATTAATTCAAAAATTAAAACACAGTTATTAGATAAACCTAATTGAAAATATGAAGACACAAAGGTGCGATATATATTAAAGAATTCGAAACAAATTAAAACTAAGCATAAATATAGAGTATTTAATGATTTCGATGGAAATTTTGCAAATATTTTTGAACACAATTTGTTGACATCATACAAACATAAATCTATAACAATGTTTATTTTTTGCAAAGATTTGACATGTTACCTAATTTGATTTACGATTTATAAAAAAAATAATTTTTTTTTTTGTTTTTTTTTTCTTTGATTTTACACTAATTTTAAAGAGTGTAAATGTACGAGTACTGATTGTCAAAAATAATTAATAAATAAGTGTTACGAGGTAGAGTTATTTTCTTTTAAGAAAGACAATCGAATTAGTATGCGTAGGTCGAGCGTACGAGGTACATTGTTTCGTTGTGTTGGAGTTTATACTCGCAAATACCAACACAACTTAACAATGTGCGTCATGCATACGGCTTACACATACTAATTCGATTGTCTCTCTTAAACGGAAATATAACATGCGTGATTTTTCTACGGGAATTGCCTAATATTATGAGGGATTACATAACTCTCGGATAGTCCATTGGCTGCATGGAAACTACAGTTGTTTTTGATATACATAAAATAAATCATTAATTCTAATCAACTTACCCGTGCATTCGATGCCCTTAGTTAATTGTGCACGCATACACGTATAACGCACACATAACGCATCGAAAAGAAAGCGAATGGGATTAAACAGATCTATTTTCGGTTGTATCTATAGTAATATAAGAATTGCATTTATGATTAATGATTTAATATATGAGTCGTTGGTTATCATACTATATTATACCTAACTTCACTTAACCTTTCATGTTATACCTAACCTAACCCAACTACATTATTTTTTTAGATTTGAATGTCAATGCATTCTCTAAGCTCATTCCTACATTTTACATGTTAGTCAAAGCGAGAATTTATCTGAAGTTATTGCTTGCTAAAAATTTGAGTTCAAAATATACCTGTATCCAAATTAACTGGAATAAAATATGAATATCTCCATTGTTTAATAACAATTTCAAAAACGTTTAATAAAATTTTACACTCTTTAATTACCGAGAACTTTATTTCACTGCATCCCTGATAACGCAATGAATACGTTTATTTCATTGAACTTCAAAATCAACCTAAATCCGAATGCTTAAATTTCAAAAGCAACCTAAATCCATTTCCTTGGTTTCAAAATGTACCTCAAGTGTATTTTAAATATCTAAATAAATTAAGGAATATACAACTTTAAATTATTTGAATGTTTTATTTATTTTTTATTTTATCTTATTAAAGTTATAAACAAGATGTAAAAGACTTTTGTTTGATTTGCGAAAAAAAATAGTTTATGGCGTTAGGTAGGTTTTGATATTCAACTACTCATAGGTTATTGATAAAACTAATTATGCTGATAAACTGAAAATTCTTCAATTAATGTATATTATAGATGTCTCACAGAAACTGTATATATTTTTTTTATTAAGGGAGAGTAGGTATAAAAGTCTTTATGGGTGTACATAGGACTTACGACCTATCGTACGGTTGGCTTAAGTGATCACTTTACACATATGTAACGTTCGCCATTTCCACCCATGATAGAATACCATGTCTATTTATTTTTGGAAGTTGTATATATTTCAATTATACGCCACGTTCACGTGTGAGTTGCAAGGATCCTGACCGCGGCCGGCCACAAAGCTTTTTAAAACGTAAAAACGTTAATTTTGACGTAAAAACGTTAATTTTAAAGCGTAAAAACCTGTCCTGAATTTGTTGTATTCTTGCAATGTATGTTGTCTGTTGTGGATTCCAGACCTGAGATGCATACTCCAAGTGACTGCGAACGTAGGAAATATTCGTAGATGTATTGTGACCTCACTAGGAAAAAAACGCGGAACCCTCGGTATGAGAAACCAGTGTCATGTCAACTCGACTACGAGGGCCGTTCAACAGTTTTATTATAAAGTTTGTTATGCGTCAAGGTATTCGATATTAAATCTATAAAAATAAGGTCTTGAAGGGAAAAAACAAGTAGCTTGTTGGTCTTGTGGTTAGGACTCTCGCCTCGTGATCCAAAGGTCGCGGGTTTGAACGTCACTCCAGACCAGCAAGTTAGTCCTATTTTCATAGCACAAGCGTTTAGCTTAGTTTGAAAATAGTAAGAATATTGATGTGTAACGTATTCCGTGTTCGCATCTCTATTTTTTTTAAAAAAAAAGTTCGAAAGAGGGTAAATATATAAAATATCGTTTTTTTAATATCTTTGATTCGATGCCTTCTTATAATCATTATAACATACGAAATTGAAGTAATATATTAAAAGTTAACACAATTACAAAGTTTTAATGATCGTGTCCAAAATACATGATTCCTTCACGCTTTTCTGTCTGATTTTCTCAATATTTTATCTATACTAATATAATATAATAAAGAGGCACAGTTTGTAAGTTTGCATGTAGGACGTAATCTCCGAAATTACTAATCCGAGTTCAAAAATTCTTTCACCACTATTTAGAATGGACTTTCAGGGTATACGTGGGCTATATATTATCCCCTTAAAATAAAAGGGCTTTTCGTGGTGACCTATATTTTTTTTTACAATTAAAGTCGACGAAAAAATCAACGAGCGATGCGTTTTTTCAAACTCTGCCTTAACTGTAAGAGATATTTAAATAATTTCAGTAGAGAAATTGTAGAACTCAAAAAGTTCTATAAGAAAGTCCGCGACGACATATCTATATATTAAGGTGGACACACAAATTGATAAAATATGACTAAAAGCAAAGCAAATCAAAGCAATCCTTGCTGGATTAAATTAAAAACCACTACCGTAACTTGTTTGTATTCTCAATAGCGCCCACTCTTTAACTCAGTGTACGTAAATTAAATGCATTATTCGTAGTAGCAATACAATGTGAAGCGTTTTTTAATTAATTTTTTTAAATTTTTTACATTTTCATATCATGCATCGCTTTAAACAGATTCATTATCTAGGTACCGAGTGGTTTAAATTGTTCTGTGAAGCAGCTCTAAACCGTAAATAAAAATTCAAAATAGTTACATAAATCTATTTTTACTATTGTTAATTTATATACCTAACGCTATTATTAAAATTAAAAAAAAAAACGAATGTTTTATTGATTCAAACGTCTGAAGAACTGTCTAAATTCAATTTGGAATATATCGATGGCTCAGTTCCATACAAATACAACTAGAAATTTGTAGTTTTGAGATATGACTGACCAAAGTTTTGACTCATCCAAACTGACTTGTAAAAATGTGACAAAAAATTATTTTTATCCTCTTTTTAGTGAAATGTGTACATAATAGTCTCTAATTTAGTAGTAAAGGTCTTTATGCAAATTTTTGCCACGTTTTAAATAGTTAAGAGCAATGTTCATTCATATCGCTCTGTGGAACTGGCAGCTACTACTAGCTACATTGAAAAAATTCCACATAACGCACTATATGGAATTGAACATGATATATACAAGTTTTGATAATTTGTGGATGTTCTTACGATGGAATTGGTGAACGTTGCATTGTGTAGAGTACCTACTTAAACAACTCATACACGTTGTAAGCCCTGGGCCATCGTGTACAAGACTTCCATAAGCGTCGACTTTTTAATTTATCTTAATTAAATTTATCTTCCATTGCGTATTTTTGCGTTCGCGGATTTGCGTATCAATTTGAATACCTCCATATATTCGTCAATTCGGAATGAAATCCAATTACGGAGTAATTTTCAATATTTCACTTTTGCCCCGACGGAATACGTGACCGCAAATCCTAAACAAAGTGTTGCTGGAACGAAGTAGGCAGGAATGTTTTCCCTGTGGGGGCGGGCGTCAGGGCGGCTGGTGGCCACCCCGCTCCGTACGGACGGTAATTATTTTCCCGCCTTCGCTGCGTTGTAGGCGAACTATCCGGAAAATCTGGATCAAATGAACCATAATGCCTAGTTGGGGAACGGCGGGCAATTTACCGCCGCGATGAATTACGCGCGTAAGGGTGATGTTTTAAAAAAATATTCTCACGTGTCGTGGCTGTATGAGGAATTAATGAAAACGCTGGGATTTAATACAGGATTTATTGAATACCGATTAATTAATTAAACTAACGTACAAGGTCACTTATCGCTATTAAATGTAAGCTATTCCTTAAATTAAAGTGTTTCGCAATTTATCACTCGTTAATAGATACTTTATATTCGCTTTAACACTATTTTCGCTGTTCACTAGAATATTCCATCAATTTCCGCACTTATTAATTTCGCTTCGGTTTATCTCGCCACGTAAGATCTTTCTAGAATATTCGCTCAAATTTCGCACACGGGTAAGTACTTCACTTAATTAACTGTCGCTTATTTCACACGCCTGATGGGAACACTGTTTTCGCTTAGTGATTCGCCGCCAGAGCCGCGTAATAGGAAACGTCAAAATAACAATGGCCCTCCGAGATCTGGATCCGTTTATTCATACCCGATAACGTGGAATTTTTCGAACCTTCGAGATTTTTATAGTGTTTTCTCTCAAGTTCTCGTAATTTCCAGATGTCCATGGAGCTTTGGAGATGTCTCTCGAAAGCTGTAGATTACGCTTGGTTGTTCTGAAATCTTCGGTAGTATAGTGAACATTTCAAGCAACTATCACTTGACACGAGTGTGCGACTTCTTTCAGCCCCGTTACAATATATTTGTTTTAGGAGTCAACTTCATGTGGAAATATGTATTTATTTGAACTTGTGCTTCTTTTGGCGCATTTAGGGTCAATTTTTTATTGTAACGGAAGTTGCGCATGCAGTATGTAGCGGAACACGCAGCGGAAATGCGATACTAGAACTAACGACGCTATGTTGAATTCTTGTCAGCTGTCAGATTCTGTTTACATGCCATTTCACGAATGTTTTGATAGTTTTTGTTTGTCACCATGCCAAAAATGATTAAAAGTGATATTCGAGAAATTATTTATTGCAAAAAACACATAATTGTCAGATATTCATTTTCAAAACAAAAAACACATTCATTCAATCGACATTCAATGCGGCTTTCAAAGTTGTATAGTTTCGAAACATTTGTAAATCGATAAAACATGAAAGTGGGTAGGTACTTGAACTTTTTTTTGAAAATGCACACGTTTTTCGAAAAGGAACAATGTATCAATAACGACGACATATTGAATTCTTGTCAGCTGTTATTCTGTTTTCACGCGATTTCGGCAATGTTTTCGATCGTTTTTTAAGAATTTTTTTGTTTATAAAAGTATAACGTTTACCGTGCGTACGTGAGTACACGCACGAATTTTTTAAATGTGTGTGCAGTCAGTCTTGTTTACCATTGAGTTTTTACAATTGTGAGAATATCGCTATATTATATACGTGTCACACCCGGGCGCCCAGGTCTTATTAGCGGCTAATCATCATCAGTGTTGTTGTTTTAATTCCAGTCTAATGCCAGCAAGTTACGAACATTCGAAGTTAAGATAGTTGATTATGTTTATATTATAAAGATGTTTTTTACGTAAGCACTATATAAGGAATCAAATAAATATGTAAATATATCTATATTAAGTTAGTGTGTATTTTGTTTTGATTCTGAAGGGTTATTATTACATTGCACATTTTATTATTATTGTAAGGCAATTAATGTCTTATTATTGCCATTATAATCTGCCGTCATATTCAGAATAATATCAAAGGAATATTACATTTTAATATACTTCCCAGAAATTCGAAGCATAGCTTATTCGAATGGACACTCCCGAACAAGTTGTTCTACAGTTGAATTGCGTTTACTTGCAAAAGTTTATATTCTAAATCACATTAGGTCGGCGTGGTGGCTGATTGGATGAAACTTGCGTGCGAATTCGAAAGTTATAGGTTTAACCCTGTTACCATAACACAGGATGCTTGATCTGGAAAAATTATTGAAAATTCTTTTTTTTCTATGGTCTCGAATTTACATTTCTTGAATATTATCTCTTATTGAAAGTATTCTCAACATTAAGGCTGGACATTAACTGCAAATGCATACTTTTTTGCAAAATATGTGGGTTTTTATTATTCATTTATATTAGAATGTATATTCTAAATTTCATTTTTTAGCACGATTACTTAGATATAACATTTGTTCTTATATAGTAATAAACTGAACATTATTTACAATAATTAAGAATATATAAGCGTAATAATGAGAAATCGACGACAAAAAGATCATCAATAGCTAGAGAAGCGACAGAATTCTACAAGAAACTTTACACGGAGAGAGACAAAACTATATTCACAGAAACTGATAATTATACTCATGAAGAAGAAATATCTTGCATATTAGAAAGTGAAGTCATAAAAGCTATAAAAACACAAAAAAGTGGAAAAGCATCCGGTGAAGATAAAATTTCAAATGAGCTACTGAAAGACACCTTGTCCGTAATATCCAAACCTGTGACGCATCTATTCAACGAAATATTGGATACTGAACAGATACCAACTCAATGGACGAAGTCCACTATTGTCCTATTACATAAAAAGGGAGATAAGAACGAAATAAACAACTATAGGCCAATCTGTCTAATGTCAAATTTATACAAAGTGTTTTCAAAAATAATACTTGATCGAATATCGAAACACCTAGAAGAACACCAACCAAGAGAACAAGCTGGGTTTCGCACCGATTATTCTACCATCGATCATATCCATGTGGTAAAACAAATCATCGAAAAACTTAATGAATATGGTCAGCATTACTACATGGCATTTGTCGACTACAACAAGGCTTTCGACTCTCTGAGTCATAACTATATCTGGAAGACGCTAGAAAACCAGGGCGTAGAAAGCAAATATATAAAAATCATAAAAGAAATATATAAAAACTCCACAGCAACGGTCCAACTTGAACAGCGAGGAGAGGAATTTAGTATTCAGAGGGGTGTTAGGCAAGGTGATCCACTTTCCCCAAAAATTTTCACAGCCGTGTTAGAAAATATTAGGTCCTTACATATGAAATTGACGTTTTACCGTACTGGCAAATTTGATCTCAAATATCTTCTCTTTGGTTAGGAATTCCAAATCCAAATTTTTACAGCTATTTACTCATGTATTTGTGTTTTGAAAATTATAATTCATTTGTTTTTTCCTCAATTGTTTTTTTCTTTGCGAGACTCAGTTTACAAAATGAAAAACTTGAAATATCGCGTTATTTACGAGTACGAGTTCCACCGTGGCACCAGTGCTGCAGAAACGGCTCGAAGGATTAATGATGTGTATGGCGACGGTGCCGCAAAAGAAAACACAGTGCGTTTTTGGTTCCAACGTTTTCGTTCTGGAAATTTCGACCTGCAGAACAAGCCCCGTGGACGGCCGGAGACCAAGTTGATAATGAAGAATTGAAGGCTATTGTGGAAGCGGATCCATCGCAAACCACTCCGAGTTAGCTGCAGGCTGCGGTGTTAGTGATAAAACTGTTTTAATCCACTTGAAGCAAATTGGTAAGGTGAAAAAGCTTGAAAGGTGGGTACCTCACGAATTGAGTGAAGCAAATCAACAAACGCGTGTTACTGTGAGCGTTTGGTGGACTAGTGCTGGTGTCGTTCACTACAGCTTTCTTAAATCTGGCCAGACGATTACGGCAGATGTCTATTGTCAGCAACTGCAAACCATGATGGAAAAGCTAGCTGCTAAACAACCGAGGCTGGTTAATCGCTCTAGGCCACTGCTGCTTCATGATAACGCTAGACCACACACTGCACAACAGACGGCTACCAAATTAGAGGAGCTTCAATTGGAATGTCTAAGACATCCACCGTACTCTCCGGACCTTGCCCCAACAGATTACCATTTTTTTCGAAATTTGGATAACTTCTTGCAAAGGAAAAAATTCAACTCCGATGGGGCAGTCCAAACCGCCTTCAAAGATTTTATTGATTCCCTTACGAATGGTTTTTTTAGTAAAGGGATCGATGAACTACCTATGAGATGGCAAAAGTGCATAGATAGCAATGGTACATACTTTGATTAAATAAATATATTATAATAAAAAAAAATCGACTTTATGTTCCTCCCATACTAAACGTCAATTTCATATGTAAGGACCTAATATATTCAGAAATATAGATTGGGAAGACTTCGGAATAAATGTAAATGGAACAAACCTAAATCACCTAAAATTCGCTGATGATATCGTGATATTCGCAGAGAGACCAGACATGCTACAAACTATGTTACAGCAATTAGACAATGAAAGCAGGAAAGTAGGTTTGACAATGAACCCAACGAAGACTAAGGTGATGACAAATACAACAAAGGAGAACATAGAAATCGGACAGGAAAGCATCGAATATGTTGAAGAATACGTATACTTAGGACAACTAATATCAATAAAAGACCAATATTCAAAAGAAATCGACAGAAGAGTAAACAATACTTGGAAGCGGTACTGGTCGCTAAAAGAAATAGTGAAAAATGATAGAATACCAATGTCGGTAAAAAGCAAAGTATACAACACGTGCATTCTCCCATGTCTCACTTATGGGTGCCAAACTTGGCCTGCTACGAGCAAAAACAGCCAAAAACTCGCAGTTTGCCAACGCAACATGGAGCGGAGTATGCTAAACATAAGGCTTTATGACAGGTGGACGAATACAAAAATAAGGAAAAAGACAAAAGTTAGCGATGTTATACAAAAAGTAAAAAAACTCAAATGGAACTGGACTGGTCATGTTATGAGAACAAGCAGAGAAAAGTGGACGAAAGACGTAATGGAATGGTATCCCAGAAATGGAAAAAGACAAAAAGGACGTCAAATTAAGAGATGGGAAGATGACCTACCAAAAGGATGGAGAAGAATAGCTCACGACAGAGACGAGTGGAAAAAACTAGGGGAGGCCTATGTCAGAGAGACAACCTGACCAACAAACTGGCTGCTTAAATGACATTTACTACGTATATTTATGTGTATGTATATGTATATGTATGTATATGTATGTGTATATGTGTATATATGTGTATGTATGTGTGTATATATATGTGTATGTATATGTATGTATGTGTATGTATTTACTTATGTTAAAATTGTTAAAATGGTCAGTGAATAAAGGCTTTATTTATTTATTTATTTATTTATTTATAAGCGTAATTCAGTATTTTTATCATCCAAAACCAGAATGATCGTTCCGTCAGATTATGCCATTGTCAACTGATAAACAGAGCATTTATATTTCGAAATTTTCGTGATTAACTTTGTGGAAGTTCATTGTAAATAACTATGAATAGAACACAACGTTGTTTACTTCACACAATGACAGTTTAATTAAATAAATTAATTAAAACGTTTTCGATGCTTACTGCATCATCTTCAGTAATATATATATAATGAAGATGATGCAGTAAGCATCGAAAACGTTTTAATTTATTTATTTAATTAAACTGTCATTGTGTGAAGTAAACAACGTTGTGTTCTATTCATAGTTAGAACATTTATGTGAGTTTATATACAAAATTATTTGATGAAATATGGGAAATTACGTGAATACAGTCAATGTAGCTAATGTTTTTACAATTACACCATCGGAAAAGGTAATTAAATGTTAACTCTAAAATACATAATATTGGAAATAACAGGATAATTTAAAGAAATACAAACAATATAAGATAGACGTTAGACTTTCCCGATTATTGATAATTTGGGGAATACCATAGATAATACAATAAGTGCAGGTAACCCTTGCATTACTTTTTTACTTGAAATTTACATCGCATTCGTTCTAAGCCGTGTTTGGTAAATGTTATCAGTTTTTTTTTCATTTCATTTCATCAGCATTTACAGTGAATGTCCAACCTTAAAAAGTACTTCATAAAAATTAATAGGTACAATCCATTACTTTTTTACTTGAAATTTACATCGCATTTGTTCTAAGCCGTGTTTGGTAAATGTTATCAGGTAGAAGGAAATATACGAGTATGTAAGGAATGTAAACGATATAATATAATTTAATTTAATGTAATAATTTTATCTTGAATACTGAAACAACTTTAAATAGGTGACGAAATTATCTGACAAAAGGTGAATGTTATCTTTTATATCATCCATGTAAAAGTGAAGAAATAACAGATATGGGTTGAAGAAAATAATATAAAGTCTAGTATAAATTTTCACATGAAGCAAACACATTGTGGCGAGACATATCTTTAATAAAATAACTCTTTGTTTAATTTAAGTTTCTAGTATGGAAAATGATTAGAATTTTAATGAATAAATGAGGTGAAAATGATCCCCAAATATTCTAGAATACTTTGTTTATTGTTCGATAACTTTTTAAAAAAGCCTTCACGACTGACCAACAATCGTATTGAAATGTGCTTATGTTTTTTTCCTCTTTTCTGCCTTCACACTCCTATAATATTATTTGGAGATCTGTTCTGTTTCATATTTTGTCCGAATAATTTTGCTCTTATATTTTTGGTATACGAATATTGTCTAGAGTTGTACATTTTCTTGCCAACCTTTCGTAAAAAGGTGCAGTCGCTCCATAAACTGCCGGCATTAAAATAAATCTCATTATATCATAAATATACGTAAAAATAATTTTTCGAACTTTTCAAGGGGAACTTTGTGAAAGGCCATTTAAAAAAATTAACTTTGTTTACTTTGTTAACTTTGTTTACTTTCACTATTTATATATAACGATTCATATTGATCAATATTCAAAATCCATCTATTACATCCCCTCTTTTGCGCCTAATGACCACGCCCACAGCCCCGATATCCACCCCACTCCTAACGCTGTCCTTTAGTCTTAAGTTTAGTATTAGTAACATTACTGAAGATGGTGCATTAGCATCGAAAACGTTCTAATCTTTATGTATAAATAGTGAAAGCAAAGTTATCATTTTGTAATATATTACATAAAAATACATCATAAAATAAATACAAAAAAAACAAAATCTTTCTGGTGAAATGCAAAGTTAATTTTAGTTAAAGTGCCAATAATATTATCACGTATATATCCAACAAATATACTAAATGATTATTATGGAAATATAATGCTTCGTTTTGCGGTTTTAATGTTTATTTTAAGTTACTTAATTATATTCCTAATAATATGTTATTTAAAATAAATTAAGGCTCTAACAGATTTTCCGAACGAAAACAACCACCCTGTATCCCACCCCTATCCCGCCTCATTTTTTTCATTCTTGTTGTTTGGCACGATCTAAGCGGTGTTTTTTAAGGTTCGTGTTATAATCGTGTTGACTTTCAGTTCAGCTGGTTTTTTCACTACGTGGTGTGCCTTATTTGTGCGGATCTTATAATTTTTGTGCGATGCAGCCGTGCATTGACGGTTCATCGACTCTACTAACGAGTTCATGTTCAATAACACTTTTGCGATTCGTAAGCCGATATGCGATTCGTAACGCTGTGTAACTTGAACCTTGGAAAAACTGTGGATTCGAATCAAATTTCCATCGTCACGACCGCAAATTAATTTTCCAAAATTAATTCGGAATTGTGGAATATAAAGAATAGAGAGCTGAGGTTAGGTTAGGTTAGGAATTGTGGAATATATATAATTTAGAGAGGTTATTTTTTACCGTATAACATCGAAATTATTTGAGTATTTACAGGGGCATTGCATTGTTAAAATAATCAATTTGACAGCTTGAACTATATCGAGGGAATACGGCCAAAAGGGCGTTAGCGTTTATTTAGAACTTTGCAGGAAAGCAAAATAAACTTTTGCCTATATTTATTTTATTATTAAACGATTTCCATATTTGTTTTGGATGAAAACATTTGGAAATCTGTTTACAATAAATTAAATATTGACAAAATCAGATTCACAGAACTTTCTTATATATGTTGATAGCAGCCCAGAATTTTTGATTTTGAAAGTGATCCTTAAAACCCAATAACTGTAAGGACAAATGAGATATTTGATAAATATACAAATATATTCTTTTTCTTCAAATGCTAGTCCGGTTGCTAGCAGCAGCTCGAAATAGCTGGACCGTGTATCTTCTGAACCATGCCTTATGTTTTCCAGCCAGGACGTCCTTCATCTTCCAGGACCTCTTCTGCTCGAAAATTTGCTTTGAGTTGTGAACAGCAGGATCTGGTACTTCTCTGGATGTCTCTTGATATGACCAAAATATTGTGATTCAATTGTTTTGATGTTTTCTTTTCCCTTTCGCATCTGCCATTTGCAACCTATCAATCCAACTTATTTTTAGAAGCTTCCTTTTAGACCTACAATCTCAAAGTCCCGGGAATGCTTATGAAGAGTTTCCGGACTCGAAAAAAAACATAAATGTACTAAGAAACATTTTTAGTTTTAAAAAAGAAATAAAAGCTAAAATCTACAGGAGAGCGTAAAATTATTTAGAAAAATTGTTCGCTTTCTTGTTGATTATAATACCGACATCAGTTGAAACAGACAGTTTTTTTAATTGCTGGAAATATTTGTACTAAATTAAGAAGCAGGCTCCGGCGTAAATTTGAAAATTGTGGTATTTTTAAAATGCTATTTTAAATAAATTGTTTTAATGTGTGTATTTAATTTGATTCTTTTAAGATAATATATAATAGGTTGATTTTAAAAATGCACGATGTGCATACAATATATTTCATTCAAATTAGATTTTTTTAATGTTTCAATGAGACCCGGGATCCCGGGAATGATCCAGGGCTGCGAATCGAGGCCCGGGAATGAAAAAAGTCCAGAGATAGAGAAACTCTATTCCTATCCAGGGAACACATATTATCATTGTATCATTCATCACAAATTTACCCTAGAACTATCCTATCCTTCGTACATACACATACGTACTTCAAATAAATCCACGGCACTTTTACTACACGCAAAAGCAAAAATTGTCTCCAAATCCCAAGAACGCATTCTTCTTACGGTCAAAGGTCTTTCTGATATTTTGGTCCTAAGCTGTTTTACAAAATGTTGGACAGCCCGGGCAAAATTCAATATCCTGAAAATCGGTAAATCTATGATTAAAATTTATATGGAAATATGGGTAGACCAGGGATTGGTGCGCTCACCCAAACTTATTATTTTTGAAGGTACATTGCGAATTGGCTTGATAAAATATTTTCACTAACTTTGCTGCGAATGTATTGTGGACGAATGTTTTGAATTGTGATTTAAAATATGTGAATTATTTTGAGAACAGAAACAACTGCTTATATAAATCATTGTTTTCATATATAGCATAAAACTATAGCAAAACTTTCAACTATAGCATAAAACTTTACTGGTAGATTCCTGCCTAAATTATCAGTCGAAAATGTATAAGCATTAATGTCATAATATCGATACTTATGAAAATAAGCGATTTTAAAGTTTGCATTAAAAAAAAATTAAGGCAAGGATAAAATGTATAATATAACATGTTCACTGAGATTCATTGACATAAAACATTGAGTACTTTCTTGTTTGAAATTTAGATACGATCTGACCATTGAAGGTAAGCATAATTCTAGGGACCATGGTTCTGGGAATTATTACATAAAAGTAGATATGCTGAAAACCAGTATGGAGTAAACAAAATAATAAATTGAATGATATCAAGTGTTGTTTCATTGCACAACCATTTAGATAAGGCATTATTTAACAAGATAAAACATTTAAGACAATCTCAAATAAAAACATAGATAGTTCAAGATTTAAAAAAATACGAAAACAAAACTATTAAAAATAATGGTCCAACTCATAACTTTCCGCAAGTCCTTTCTTGATACTGAAAGTTTAGGTTTGATAAACTAAAATAATACGAATGTTCGTACAGTTCGTACAGTCACATAGCTAATATTGTCGATGATGATGAATAAGCAAATGATGGCAACAATTTAAAATATACTTTTTTATTTAAACCTTCTTTAATACCAAATATTTTTACAATTTATTATATTATTATATTTATATCATTTATTATAATAAGTTAATCTCGTCTTACAAAAAATAAATAAGTAGAACTAAAAAAAAGGTACGAAGGAAGTAGTGCTTGCGTGAGAATTAATGGGACATTCACATCATGGTTTGATATTACAAAAGGTGTCAAACAGGGATGCGTAATGTCACCATGGCTTTTCAACCTGTATATGGATAATTGTATGAAAGAACTGAAGGATCTAGAAGTTGGAGCGAAAATGGACGGACTCACCATATCCTGTCTGCTATACGCAGACGATGCAGTATTAGTGGCTAACAGTGAAGCTGATCTGCAGTGCTTGGTATCCAGGATGTCCGATGTATGCATGCAGAGTGAACTTCTGATGAATGTCAGCAAATCGAAAGTGATGGTATTCGAGAGAGACGAAAGAGTGACTAAGTGTGATGTAATTATAAACAACGAATGCTTAGAACAAGTGAACGAGTTTGTGTATTTGGGAAGTATGTTTAGTAGAGACGGCAAGGCTGAGAATGATATCGAAAGGAGAGGAACTGCGGGAAACAAAGTTAATGGTGCACTAAATGCAATTATGGCCAATAAGAATCTGTCAAAAGAAGCAAGACTAGCGGTACATAATGGCGTTCTAGTGCCAACCCTTATGTATGGAAGTGAAGCCTGGAATTGGCAAAAAAGGAATGAAAGTAGACTGAATGCGGTGGAAATGCGGTCACTAAGACGCTTGTGTGGAAAATCTTTGGTCGATAGAGTGAGGAATGAACAAATTAGAAGTGAATGCAATGCTAGCTGTAGTGTGGTAGATAGAATAAAGAAAGGAGTGCTGAGATGGTTTGGTCATGTGGAACGTATGAACGAGGAAAGGATGGTTAACAAAATATATGAGGCGAATGTTGAAGGCAACAGGACTAGAGGGCGTCCGCGAAAGACCTGGCACGATCAGGTACTACAAGTATTTGAGGATGGC